>WNWK01002426.1:0-210262 GCA_009830355.1 Cherax destructor | reverse complement strand
TTTCATCATTTATATGTCATCACATCTTTTTAAAATAGTCATCATCATTTAAAATAATAAAACCCCAAATCATTTTAAATATTCATCATCATTTTAAATATTCATCACATTTTAAAATATTTATCCATCATTTAAATATTCACATCTTTTAAATATTATGCATCTTTTTAAATATGTATCACATTTTTTAAATTAAAAATTTTTAAAATAAATTTATTAAAACATCTTTTTAAATTTTTCATACATTTTTTTAATAATATGTCATCACATTTTTTAAATATGTATCACTAAATTATTTTAAAAACATTTTTTAAATTTATGTCTCCTTTTAATATTCTCATCATAATCTTTTAAAAATGTTTTAAAAAAAAAAATTTATTTTATCAATAAATATATTCATTTGTCTTTTTCCATATTATATAATGTCGTCATATCATTTAAAATATGTATTTTTTTTTCTCTCTTCTTTTTTCTCTCCCCTTTTTTTTTTCCCCTGTTCCCCCCCTCTCCCCCCCCTTTTTTCTCCCTCCCCCCCCTTCTCTCTCTCCACTAAACCCCCTAGACCCAGGCAAAGTCCATTCAGGATCATTGTAAAGTCAACATTTTCCTGATGTTTGTTCCGAGACTACACCACCAGGCCAATCATTTGACAACCAGACAACCCAGTCAATAATAGTAGTAGTACTGGTGGTGGTTGTGGTGGTGGTTGTTCAAAAAGAGGGTTGCGATAGTCACTGTAAAATTGGCAGTAATCTGTATACCTTGTAAATGTAGATATAAAAATATTATTATTAATCTGAAGTAGAGCCACTGGTACACACAGCACTCGAGTGTCACTGGAGTAGCACCAGTAGTTTGGGAGTGTAACGGCACTATTTTCGTAGTAGCAGTTGTAGCCCATGTCTTCCATGCAGTTCCATCTCTATTGTCAAGCGATTTTTTTTACAATAAGGTATATTTTTCAAAAGTTCATGCCAATAGTGGCTGGAGGGAGCGGTGAGTGGGGAGAGAGCTTTCTGCTTTTCTGTCCTTGCCTCTCATACAGAGATAATTCACGATAGCTCTTAATCTAGAGGTAAATAATTCTCAGCAAATAGCCTCAACGTTGACTTTTAAGTACCTCTGCTGTCTCATTTATACTCATACAATAAATTATTCCATACACTTGCAACATCTGCCACATTGCTCCCCTATCCACTATCATATGCCTTTTCTAAATCCATAAATGCAATGAAAACTTCCCTACCTTTATCTAAATACTGTTCACATATATGCTTCAATGTAAACACGATCTACACATCCCCTACACACACTAAAGCTTCCTTGCTCATCTGCAATCCTACTCTCTGTCTTACCTCTAATTCTTTCAATAATAACCCTACCGTACACCTTACCTCGTATACTCAGTAAACTTATTCCCTTATAATTTTTAAAATCTCTTTTGTCCCTCTTACCTTTATATAAAGGAACTATACACACACACTGCCAATTCCTAGGTACCTTCCCCTCTTTCATACATTATTAAACAAAACTACCAACCACTCCCCTGCTTTTAACATTTCTGTCATGATCCCGTCAGTTCCAGCTGCTTTACCCCCTTTCATTCTACGTAATGCTTCACGCACCTCCCCCACACTCACATCCTGCTCTTCTTCACTCCTAAAAGAGGTTATACCTCCCTGGCCAGTGCATGAAATTACCGCCTCCCATTCTTCATCGACATTTAAAAATTCCTCAAAATATTCCCGCCATCTATCCAATACCTCCAGCTCCCCATCTACTAACTCCCCTACTTTGTTTTTAACTGACAAATCCATTCGTTCTATAGGCTTTCTTAACTTGTTTATCTCTCTCAAAAAAAATCTTTTTTTTTCAGCAAAATTTATTGACAGTGCCTCTCCCACTCTTTCATCTGCTCTCCTTTTGCACTCTCTCACCACTCTCTTCACCTTTCTTTTACTTTCCATGTACTCTGCTCTTTTTATAGTACTTCTGCTTTGTAAAAAAACTCTCATAAGCTACCTTTTTCTCTTTTATCACACCCTTTACTTCATCATTCCACCACTCACTCCTCTTTCCTCCTGCACCCACCCTTCTATAGACAAACTTCTGCCCCACATTCTAATACTGCATTTTTAAAACTATCCCAACCCTCTTCAACCCCCCCACTACTCATACTTGCACTAGCCCACCTTTCTGCCAATAGTTGTTTATATCTCACCCTAACTTCCTCCTCCCTTAGTTTATACACTTTCACCTCTCTCTTACTTGCTATTGCCATTTTCCTTTTGTCCCATCTACCTCTTACTCTAACTGTAGCTACAACTAAATAATGATCCGAAATATCCGTTGTCCCTCTATAAACATGTACATCCTGAAGCCTACCCATCAACCTTTTGTCCACCAATACATAATCTAACAAACTACTTTTATTACCTGCTTTATCATACCTTGTATATTTATTTATCCTCTTTTTCATAAAATATGTATTACTTATTACCAAACCTCTTTCTACACATAGCTCAATTAAAGGCTCTCCATTTTCATTTACCCCTGGCACCCCAAATTTACCTACTACTCCCTCCACAACATTTTTACCCACTTTAGCATTGAGATCCCCAACCACAAGTACTCTCTCACTTGGATCAAAACTCCCCACGAACTCTCTCAACATTTCCCAAAATCTCTCTCCCTCCTCTACACTTCTCTCTTCTCCAGGTGCATAAACACTTACTATAACCAACTTTTCACATCCAACCCTTATTTTACTCCTCATAATCCTTGAATTTATACATTTATATTCCCTCTTTTCCTGCCATAACTTATCCTTCAACATTATTGCTACTCCTTTAGCTCAAACTTTATGTATGTTGTATGTATGTTGCAAAGATGGTGGAGGTGGAAATGATTGGTTAAAAAAGTGAAGGGAAGTAGTGGGAAAGAAAATGTAGTGGGTAAAGAGACATGGGCCTGGAGTGGTAGGAGGAAAGGGGAACATAGCAAGGGGAAAGGGGCATTGGGAGGGAAGACAAACAAGTGATGGAGGATCAACAATGGACAGGTTCCACTTCCTCCACCATCACACCACTTACCTTCTATGTCTTCCTCCAACTGTATTTACCCCCTTCTTCCCACCCCTCATATCCCCTCCCTTCCCTCATTTCCCCCTCTCCGCTCTTAGCAAAATCTCACTCTTCCTTCCTCCCTAAAACTACCTCACCCTCTCTCCTGAGTGTGTCGCCTTGATGACTAGTGAGTATTAGTCACACACTAGCAAAGTCCAGAGTGCCACTGTGTAATACCACCAGTGTTGTGTTAGTAGTACCACCACCAGTGTTGTGGTACCACCACCACCAGTGTTGTGGTAGTAGTACCACCACCAGTGTTTGTGGTACCACCACCAGTGTTGTGGTAGTAGTACCACCACCAGTGTTTGTGGAGTAGTACCACCACCAGTGTTGTGGTAGTAGTACCACCACCAGTGTTGTGGTAGTAGTCCACCACCAGTGTTGTGGTAGTAGTACCACCACCAGTGTGTGGTAGTAGTACCACCACCAGTGTGTGGTAGTAGTACCACCACCAGTGTTGTGGTAGTAGTACCACCACCAGTGTTGTGGTAGTAGTACCACCACCAGTGTTGTGGTAGTAGTACCACCACCAGTGTTGTGGTAGTAGTACCACCACCAGTGTTGTGGTAGTAGTACCACCACCAGTGTTGTGGTAGTAGTACCACCACCATGTGTCCTCACTATCATACCACACAGAGCTGTAGTACCGTGACTGTTGCGCCAGGTACCGTGACTGTGCTGCCAGGTACCGTGACTGTTGCTGCCAGGTACCGTGACTGTTGCTGCCAGGTACCGTGACTGTTGCTGCCAGGTACCGTGACTGTTGCTGCCAGGGTACCGTGACTGTTGCTGCCAGGGTCGTGACTGTTGCTCCAGGGTACCGTGACTGTTGCTGCCAGGGTACCGTGACTGTTGCTGCCAGGGTACCGTGACTGTTGCTGCCAGGGTACCGTGACTGTTGCTGCCAGGGTACCGTGACTGTTGCTGCCAGGGTACCGTGACTGTTGCTGCCAGGGTACCGTGACTGTTGCTGCCAGGGTACCGTGACTGTTGCTGCCAGGGTACCGTGACTGTTGCTCCCAGGGTACCGTGACTGTTGCTCCCAGGGTACCGTGACTGTTGCTCCCAGGGTACCGTGACTGTTGCTCCCAGGGTACCGTGACTGTTGCTCCCAGGGTACCGTGACTGTTGCTCCCAGGGTACCGTGACTGTTGCTCCCAGGGTACCGTGACTGTTGCTCCCAGGGTACCGTGACTGTTGCTCCCAGGGTACCGTGACTGTTGCTCCCAGGGTACCGTGACTGTTGCTCCCAGGGTACCGTGACTGTTGCTCCCAGGGTACCGTGACTGTTGCTCCCAGGGTACCGTGACTGTTGTTCACTTGTATTCTCCAACTTCTAGTGTTACTTTAGTCTCATCTTTATCCTCTGTTCTTGCTAATTTTTATATGGAATATTTCACAACTGTGTTAATTCCTATCGTGGGAATCTAAGTCATTGTTTCGTCTCCTTGATGTTCATGGTCACCGCTCTGTTACAAGTTTATTACTTTTCTTTGTACCGCAAGCCAAATCACTGTCATGTACATTCACAATTTTTTTTTCTTTCCCTGTTCCTCCTCCATGCACGCCCATCTTTCCCTGTTCCTCCATGCACGCCCATCTTTCCCTGTTCCTCCTCCATGCACGCCCATCTTTCCCTGTTCCTCCTCCATGCACGCCCATCTTTCCCTGTTCCTCCTCCATGCACGCCGCATCTGACCCTCAATTTCTAGAGTCTGAAATTTCCACTCTTCGCAGCTCGTTCTTTCGTCTTGTTCTCCTTGTAATCTCAAACTTTGCCTACTCTCATGCTAAACGGATTTTGTTTTCCCAAACCCACTTTCCGTGATAAATTTCCTGTTCGTTACCTATATATCCAATCCTCTAAATGTTAACACCACCATCAGTTCTCTAGATATCAAATTTGTTTTTCGCCAGACTCATGATCTTCATAGTAATCTAGTTCACACTTCTTGTCTTCATTTCCAGGTCACCTTCCTATTCACAAATAAATCACAAGAAAGCAGTGACACGTCTAGCAACGCTGTGCTTGAATAGCAACAAGAAATCTTTAAATCAGCACGTGTATCATTGGCGGTGTCTTACTGGGTTTATTCAATGATACTGATGGCTAGATGCCGCTCCACAAGTTCCCTATAGAGGCTGTGAGGAAAGTAACTTAGCCACACAGTAAACTCTCACTGGCAACAGTACTGCGAGGCTCAGGAAAGATGAGGCCCCTTGCACACAGTACTGCCAGAGATACTTATAGCCTAGCCTTAGTCTAGCAGTAACAACTTTAGTGTGAAGACTTGTTGGTATAGTTGACAGAAGGTACAGAGCAGCAACAGCCATGTTATTACTTATAACAAAGCTGTAAGTGCAGAACAACAGTAACAGCGGCCGTGCTGTGATATCAACGAGTGAGCCACGTGACTAAACACTTTTTTTGTTATTGAGGCCAAGGATTAACCCTATCTGTTCATCTAGTTCCTCCCCACCTTAACCCCGTCCTTCCCATCCACTCGGTATCCATCCTCACAGAACGAGGACGAGGAAAAGGACGAAGGGAAAGGCAAGGATGAGCAGGAAAAGGAGAACGAGGGCAAGAAATCCTAGTTTGTAAACCACCTCCAAAATACGTATGGTTAACACACACACACACGTATGTTCTATTACAAGGTATCATACACGAGGCTAGAGAGGGATGGGTGGACTGCACACACAATCTTGGAATGTGAGAAGGCCTTTGACACAATACTACATAAAAGACAGACAAAAGATGGAGAAGCAGGAAGGAATAAAAGGATAATCTTGGATAATCACTGTTATTTTCTTACCTAATGGGAAGAAAATAACTTATTATCCAGGAAAATGCATCATAGTGGCAAGCAGGATTTTCTAAGTCTCAGTACTGGGACTGGTACTCGTGTACGTGAAGGACAAGCCGGAGAAGTGTGATTTAATCCTAGTCACAAATGTGAAAATGATGAGAATAAAAAAAGAAAGAACAAGAACATGCTCCAAAGGGACCTAACACTGCAAAATTAATCTGACAAGTAGTTATCGGACATCAACCCCAGCAAATAGAATATGACAACTAGGAAAGGGCAAAGAGACCAGAAACTGAGTGAATACAGTGCCGAGAATATCGTTTGAGGAGAACATGAAGAAAATAACCTCCACAGCCTACGAGAGACTGACGAATCTAAAGTTAACTTTAGTGAATCTCAACAAATAAACACTCACAAAAATATACACGGTATATGTCAGGTTCATGTTTGAGCAGCATGACTGGAAGCTACACCTAACTAGGCTCGCCACGACACTGGAAAAAATGCAGATTCACAACGAGACCAGAAGCACCCAGCTAAGAGTTATGAGGAGAGACTTAAGATACTCAGAGGAAATGATAGCGTGGGCAAGGACAGACTGTTCAAGAGGCGAGAAACAGGTATATAAGGGCAGAGTTGGAAGTTAACAATACAAGACACGTGAAAGTCAGGAAGTATTTTTTCAGCATGAGAGTGGTCAGGAATTGGATTGACTGACAACGCCCTGACACAGGCAGGACCTACACACAACTGCAAGAATAAGTATAATAGGGCTCACAAAGCCAGGAGTGAACTCAGCAGCGGCCAGTTTTAAGACAGGTCCAAGAGCCGAAACTTGACCTCTGTAACCATATACAGGCGAGTACGCACGCACGCACGCACATGCACACAGAAGAGGTATGATAAAGCTCATGGAGCAGGAAGAGTGACTTAGTAGCGACCAGTGTAGAGGCGGGGCCAGGAGCTATGACTAGACCCCTGCAACCACAATTAGGTGAGTACAATTAGGTAAGTACACACACGTTCCTTCACACACAGTTCCGTGATATAGAAAAAGCCTACAGAGAGGTGGTTATTACGCAGTGTATTGGTGAATATTGTATAAAAAAATGCTTTCCGGGATTGTTTTGAAACCAGACGCATATTATTCCTGGTCAGAGTGGCCAGGAGAGTGAGTAAGGTAGGTAGGTAGGTGTTAGTTACCATTTTGTCCTAGGCACATGTCGATTAGACACTAGGCCTGTTGTATGTGTGTGTGTGTGTAACGAAACACTTCGAAATGTTTCGGCCCCTCCGGGAATTGAACCCGGGCCCTCCGTGCGTGAAGCAAGAGCGCTAGCCACCATGCCATCGGGGCGTGCGTGCGTGTGCGTGTGCGCGCGCGTGGAGAGCAGCATTTGCAACAATATGTCGTAAGATCACTGCTTGTTTTTTGTAGGGATGGTGTTTTTTTTTTTAATTTATACCATAGGTCATTTTACCGTTTAAGTGCTCTCATGTTTACCTGTAAGGCCCTAGTGTGTAGAGGCCTGTTTAAGTTTTGGAAGAGTACTAGTACATCCTGCAGAAAGGGGGGGGGTGTCATGGAGCCTCCCTGTTAATAAATGATAAGTGTTTTACTCACTAGTAGCAGTGTGCTAGTGAGCTAATGTAAGTACTGGGTAAATGTGTACTCGTGTGTAGTAATGTGAGTAGAGTAGGTTGTATGTTGTTTATATATGTTTTATATATATACGACAAGCCACAGGGGCGTGGAAATCTCTAGCTCAAGTACTTTCACACTTCTCAGTGAGTCATCAGGAGCTACTTCAGCTAAAGATTGCCACCCCCTGTGGCTTGTCTTGTATAGTTAAGATCGCCTGTATGCGAGTGTTTGTATATATATATATATATATATATATATATATATATATATATATATATATATATACACACACACACGTGTATATTTATTTTTATATAGGTAAGTTTTTGTTTCCTTACTCATAATACATTGTCCATTTAAATTTATGCTTCATAATTTGTAAGAAGGTACATGCTGGCCCTAGAGTGGGTTTCTTTTTCTATTTTAAATAATATAAATGACCTTAGACTAGGCAGGTAGTTTACCCTCTAGGAGCCAGGACTTTTATTTACGTTACGCAGTCAAAAAGGCGTAACAGTGGTATATTTCATTTATATGTACACGAGGCAAGAACGTACCGGGGTACACATGTACCTTGTGCTGTAATCCTACACCAAGCACGCGCCAGCACCAGCAGCAACAGCAGCTGCCCTAACAGAAGCAACAGCAGCTGCCCTAACAGAAGCAACAGCAGCTGCCCTAACAGAAGCAACAGCAGCTGCCCTAACAGAAGCAACAGCAGCTGCCCTAACAGAAGCAACAGCAGCTGCCCTAACAGAAGCAACAGCAGCTGCCCTAACAGAAGCAACAGCAGCTGCCCTAACAGAAGCAACAGCAGCTGCCCTAACAGAAGCAACAGCAGCTGCCCTAACAGAACAGCAGCTGCCCTAACAAAGCAGCAGCTGCCTAACAGAAGCAACAGCAGCTGCCTAACAGAAGCAACAGCAGCTGCCCTAACAGAAGCAACAGCAGCTGCTACAGAAGCACGCTGCCTAACAGAAGGGCAACAAGCAGCTGCACTAACAGAAGCAACAGCAGCTGCACTAACAGAAGCAACAGCAGCTGCACTAACAGAAGCAACAGCAGCTGCACTAACAGAAGCAACAGCAGCTGCACTAACAGAAGCAACAGCAGCTGCACTAACAGAAGCAACAGCAGCTGCACTAACAACAGAAGCTGCCCTAACAGAAGCAACAGCAGCTGCACTAACAACAGAAGCAACAGCAGCTGCACTAACAACAGAAGCAACAGCAGCTGCACTAACAACAGAACAACAGCAGCTGCACTAACAGAAACAACAGCAGCTGCACTAACAGAAGCAACAACAGCTGCACTAACAACAGAAGCAACAGCAGCTGCACTAACAGAAGCAACAGCAGCTGCACTAACAGAAGCAACAGCAGCTGCACTAACAACAGAAGCAACAGCAGCTGCACTAACAGAAGCAACAGCAGCTGGACTAACAGAAGCAACAACAGCTACACTAACAACAGAAGCAACAGCTACTGGTCCAACTACCAACAGTTGCCAAATCTGCCGAAATCTCTTTAAAATAATTCTCGTCAGGTTGGTACTTACTTATAATGAAACATGTGTATATCTGTCATGCTTACTGTCGTAAAGCCTGACCTGCACGCTACGTTCTTAACCAAGACTGAAGTCTCCACCCACACCCACTGAAGACTGAACACAGACAACCTGAGGTCTGAAGAAACATCAACGATTACACAGTGATCAACACTGCCAGCACCCATGACGAACACAGACTAGGGCAACAAAGACAGATGGACTGACACACAGACAAGTTGACGGATGAACACGGCCAGGGATGCACAGACGGAACACAGACTAGGGCAACAAAGACAGATGGACTGGCAGACAGACAAGTTGACGGATGAACATGGCCAGGGATACACAGACTGAACAGAGGCATGGACTATCACGGACAGACAAAACTAAACATTGTGGAACCTAGTCACAATGTTCACAAACTTATCAACCTGTTTCAAGACTAACTATTTCTTGGCAATTATTATTATTATTAATATTGGGAAGCGCCAAACCCAACGAGGTCAAAGTTCCTGGGGTAACGGGCGGTAATCAGATGTAATGCAAGGAAAGGGGAGTAACTCCAATTCCGTTGGTATGGAGTCTTCCCTCCCTCCCTATAAAGGGGTAATACTCCATTTATTTGAATAGGGTGTGTTAAGTCCTGGATCTTTTATGCTTAAGAAGTTACTTTTAGCTTCGTGTTGCACTCCTGTCTTTCATTTCATTTATTTAAGTTATGCAAAGTATAGAGGGAGCTTCGCGCTCTGGCAAGGAGTTATGTAAGCGTGTGTGTGCTGACTTGCAAGCAGCCCCTCTAGTATTTTCCAGGCATAAATAATGATCCATCTTTCTCGTCTGCGCTTCTGGGAGTATAATTTAAATACAAGCAGTGAAGGTATGCAGGCGGCGAGACCTCTGAACGTTTTCCAGGTCTACAATTTTGTCAGCTTTAAATGGAATCGTTTAGCATACCGCAATAAGTGCAGGGAGTGAGTGTGTCTTAAAAGTGTCAGTGGATACCCTGTCTTGTTTACAATGTTCTTGTCACTCAGACTATTATTTTATGCGGTCGTGATATCAAAGCTTTTTAAACAAGGCTACCCATAGATCCATCACTCTACACTCTTGGACTGATACTATGTTTAGTGTTCCATCTTCCAGTTTGCCCTAATGTCATCACAGTTACGGACAGCAACACTTGGCCAAGTAATCTACGTAAATATAAACGTTGGCAGAGTGTAAAGATTCCACAAGAGTGGGAGACCTGACCCCCTCCCACACATAACCACCTTCCCCACCACAATACTCCCCACATCATCATACTCTTCTTGAAGATTGAGACACTTTTATGCAACATATGGGAATGTTTATTAAGGAAACGTTTCGCCACACAGTGGCTTCTTCAGTCCAATACAAAGCAGAGAGGGGTAAGGAGAGGAGGAGTTTGAGGTAATCAGTCCCTCAGCCTGGAATCGATGTGTTCAGTCCATCACTTGTAGACAGTACAGCATATGGCCAGAGAAGTGGCTTATATACTGTAGTCAGGTGAGTGGAAGCAGGAGGAGGCGGGATCACATTGGAACCATCCACTGTCCAATCTTTGGACGAATACCTACTTACACTAGTGGATGGTTCCACTGTGATCCCGCCTCCTGCTTCCACTCACCTGACTACAGTATATAAGCCACTTCTCCGGCCATATGCTGTACTGTCTACAAGAGTGATGAACCGAACACATCAATTCAAGGCTGATGGAAAGATTACCCCAAACTCCTCTTTTTACCCCTCTCTGCTTTGTATTGGACTGAAGAAGCCACTGTGTGGCGAAACGTTTTCTTAATAAACATTCCCATATGTGCATAAGTGTCTCAATCTTCAACGTGTCGGGTTTCAAACCATTTATCACATACTCTTCCTCACTGGAAGCTACAACAGTAAACTACAACTGATGTCACCACTGCACCAGTAAATTACTACTATACTGTGACACCCAAGCACAGAAAAAGGAAAACTGACGCTTCTACACTAATAATGACACCGGAATCTTGCACTCCTAGACTGGAATAATGCCAGTGTAATACTGACACCAGAATACTCAACTCCCACAACACTGACATGTTGTAGCAAATGACAACATGTGTGTCACCACCCAAAATCACTACACCTCACCACACTCCCACTCCAAGCTGATACCAACTGCTGAGAATAATATTATGCTCAATGAGGACATATTTCAGTTACTACATTAAGGAAGGACTGGGGAAATAAACAGATCGGAATACAATGCAAACTCAAATCACTCAAGAGAGCGTAACTCTAATAAGAGAGACCTGGGAATGATGATGTCTTATCTCATGTTCAAAGAGCACAACATTATTACTGCATCTGCAGTGAAAATAATAGGTTGGGTAAACAGAACTTTCAAAACAAGAGATGCCAAGTCAGATGATATTCTTCAGGTCACTCATTCTCTCTAGCCTGGAACTAACGACCCCCTTCAATGCAAACGAAATTTGCAGAACTGGAAAATGTACAGAACATTCACAGTTCATATAATAAACTTAGTCAAGCACCTACATTACTGGGAGTGCTCAAAGTCCCTCGAACTGTACCCCTCAGAACGTAGGCGAGAAAAATTCATTATAATCAATACTTGCAAGACTGGAATGATTGGTCCCAATTTGTTTTTTCAACACTCCGGCCGTATCCCACCCAGGTAGGGTGTCCCGACAAAAAAAAAAAACACTTTCACTAACTCGTTCAACCACTCTCTTGCCAGAAAGGCGTCGACATCATAGTTCAGATGGTGGAAAGCAGAGGAGCAATGAGTACAAAGAAGAACTCGATAACTGTAGTGACCATGACTCTTCAACACCTTCCCTTCGTGAATATGAGAGATTACCAGACTCCTGGCTGTCTTCAAGGGAAAAATCCACAAATTCCTCAGATCAGTTCCTGATCAGCCATGCTGTGGTGCATATATTAAACTGAACACTGACACCAACAGTCTATTCGATCAGGCCAGCAACCAGGAGGCTTTGTCTGGAACCCGGCTGTAGGGGCAGCGACCTCCGGAAGTAACTACATGTAACCTACAGGTACCTGAAGGAAGGATACCTTAAATATGTTTTAAGGGGTCAGCCCCATTGTGGTCTGGTCCCAGACCAGGTCTCCCGGCGCATCAAGGCTTGATCAACCAGGTTGCTACTGCTCGCCGCGCACAGTCCAATGTACGAACCACGGCCTGACTGGTCAGAAACTGAGTTGAGGAACTTGCCAATGTCCCTCTTGAAGGCAGCCAGAAGTTTGTTCGTAATATCTCTTATGAATGAAGAAGGTGTTCAAAAATCTGGGACCCCTGACACTCATCGAATGTCTCGGTATACTCGCCGTGCCCCTGCTTTTTATCGGAAGCACATTGCGCCATCTGACAAGTCTCTTGTTTTCATACAGAGTGATTTTTGGACCACTCCCTCCAAGATTTTCCAGGTGTAAATTATGATGTGCCTTTTACGCATACGTTCCAAGGAATACAATTGAAAAGACTTCAAATATTCCCAGTGGTTTACATTTTGACAATGTATATGTGCAGCAAAAATTCTATGTACGTTTTCCAGCTTTGAAAGGGAACTGTTAGTATACAGCATTATTTCAGCCTGGAGAGAAAAAGTGACTTGACGAGCATCATCACTGGCTCAGCATTCCTTGTCTTGAAAGTTCTAGGTATCCAGCCTATCGTTTTCTTTGCAGTAACAATGGCAACACTGTCGTGATCCTTGAATGCGAGATCTTCTGACATCATCACTCCTAAGTCTCGCACATGGAACTTTCACTACTGAATGATAATTAGTGTCTCCTGCATACTGCTTCAGTCTATTTCCTCCATTTTTACATAGCAGAGAAGTTGAAACTTGTCCTCACTGAACATCATGTTATCTGAGGCCCATTGAATTCAGACTTTTAATATCCTATTAAAGATTCGCAAACATTGATATTCCGATCTCATCAGCAAAGGATGTTATGGTGCTATGTTTCATGTCCTCGTCTATGTTGGATATAAGAATGAGAAACAGAGGTGGAACGAGTACGTTTGCTTTGACTCAGTAACAGAGCTTTTCAATTTGGCAACCTCTAAATTCACTATTTACTACTACTCTCAGGTTTCTGTTTGTTAGAAAGTTAAACATCCATCTGCCCACTTTTCCAGTTATTCCTTTTGCATGCATTTTGTGTTATCACACCATGGTCTAGCAATTGTGAAAGGTCAGAGCGGCTTGCTCTAAAACCATACTGGCCTGGATTGGGCAGTTGTTGTAGTTCTATGTGATTGACAATCTTGCTTCTTACGATCCGTTCAAAGATTTAGATAACGTGTGAAATTATTTTTTTCCTGCTACATTTGTGAAGTGGGGCAATATCAGTGATTTTAATGACTGTGATAACGCCCGTGCCCAGGCTCCGTCTCCAGACAACACTTAAGAACAGTTAAAGGCCCCAGAAAGTGATTTGTTAATTTTTTTACGAATACGAGGTTCCACGAGTCTGATCCTGGTGCAGAATGCATGGTCAGGTTCTCGATGACTTTTTCAAAGTTAGTAAGAGAAAGGGCATTGTTTTGAATGTCATTCATGAAAAATTCGTTAAGATCTATGATCTGCAGACTGATGAGTGGTTCACTGAACATAAGAGTCGTACTGTGACTTAGTCTTTCTCATTTCCTAATTGTCGTCAGTTTGTTCCATTTTCTTTAAGGCAAAGGTCCTATACTGAATGAAGTTTTTTGCACTTGAATTTGCATGAGGTATTTAGGATTTCTTTTAATTTAATTTATGACTCTTTGCTCCCTTTGTCTCTCCCGGATACTGGACTTTGTTTGATGCAGTTAGTTTGCGATCTATGTTCTCAATTATCCTAGCCGAAGTTTCCTTTCGTACCTCAGAAAGTTTGCCACCTTTGAGAAGCTCTGATATCTGACATTATTATTATTAAATATATATATATATATATCATATTTTATACCTAGCTCATGAAGTATGTTACCTAATGTCATACCTCAGTATAAGTTTGGGCCACTTTTCCTTGAATTAGCTTCATGATATCATGACTATTTTTATTATAGTATTTACATATTATATATTATATTTATATATATATATATATATATATATATATATATATATATATATATATATATATATATATATATATATATATATATATATATATAATATATATATATATATATATATTTATTATATATATATATATATCATTAATAGGTAATAGGTTGGTAGTAACCAGAAACCACCCAGGGAGGTACTGCCGTCCTGCCAAGTGAGTAAAACGAAAACCTGTAATTATTTTACATGGTAGGATTGCTGGTGTCTTTTTTTTTTTGTCTCAAACATGCAAGATTTCAGATGCGTCTTGCTACTTCTACTTACATTTAGGCCACACACTACACATACATGTACAAGCATATTTATATATACACACACCCTTCTGGGGTTTCTTCCATTTTTCTTACTAGTTCTTGTTTATTTCCACTTATGTCCATGGGGAAGTGGAACAGAAGTCTTCCTCCGTAAGCCATGCGTGTCGTAAGAGGCGACTAAAATGCCAGGAGCAAGGGGCTAGTAACCTCTTCTCTTTTATATATTACTAAATGTAAAAGGAGAAACTTTCGGTTTTCCTTTTGGGCCACCCTGCTTCGGTGGGATACGGCCGGTGCATTGAAAGAATATATATATCGTGCCGAATAGGTAAAACTTGCTATTTTGACTTAAATAGCAACGCTCTTCTTGCCGAATAAGAAACGAAAATTTGTGTATTCAATAATTTCACAAAAATCATTCTGAAACTAACGAAAAAAATATATTTCACTGTTTATTAAATTATTGTAAACTTGTCTAAATTAAATTTAAATTGCGCTAGTTATAAGGTTAGGTAGGTTTTCTAAGGTTCTTTTAGTACAAAATTATTTTTTTACATTAACATAAATGAAAAAAAATATACATATTTAAACATATAAGAAGAAATTTTAGAAAGGACTTAATTTTAAACGAGTTCTTGCTAATTGACCAGTTTTACCTATTCGGCACGACATATATATATATATAGTGTCTGCATCTCCACATAGATATATATTTCTGGAGCATGCTGCATGCTTTGAGCACCAATGAGTTTATCCTCAGGAGAAAGTGATTTAGGTCCACGGTCTTCATATTTTGCCAATATGCCTCGTTAAGGTCACGATTTATTTGGTCCCCGTTTATATTCTTGTTGAAACCTAATTTGTTGAATTCACCCTCATGATTGTTTCTGTAGCCCAGACCACTGTTTATGTAGTTCTGAACCTCGATTATGTTATAGTCTAAGATTGCAGTCTTCGACAGTTATGTCCTGGACTAGGTTCTTCTATTGTTAGTAAATACAAGTTCTGGGTATTTCCAACTCTGGTCAGTTCTGCTATTTGCTGACTTGAGGCGAATTAATTGTTGAGATTTAATAATTCTGACCTCCAAATTAGCTTCAAGGACTCTGCCATTACGGTCCTTCCTACATTCTTCCATTTAAGATGCCTCAAATTGACGTCCTCAAGCGGCAAGAAGTTTTATCCGGTAGTTTATTCAGAAGTACAATACCTAGGCTGGTTTTTTTTTCAGTGTCAAAAGTTCTACTACATCAATCGTGGTGTTCAGTAACTGTGCATACGAGTGGCCAACACCTTACCCTCTTGTTGCCCGTTTTACAGGTACCTTTACCTTTGATGAGTTCAGAGAGTTTTTCTACTCCTAGAGACCGGCCTTGGCATCTACAGTAAATAGGTTGTACCTAGGAATCCATATTTCAATCTGAAAATAGTCTTTTATAGACATCTCTGTAAAAGCTGCAGTGTAGATAAATGGTTCAGAGAACCGCCAAGTTGATGAATTAGACACATGTACAACACTTCGGTATGTTTATTGAGGAAACGTTTAGC
This sequence comes from Cherax destructor, assembly GCA_009830355.1. Classification (NCBI taxonomy): domain Eukaryota; kingdom Metazoa; phylum Arthropoda; class Malacostraca; order Decapoda; family Parastacidae; genus Cherax; species Cherax destructor. The sequence continues at coordinate 194,164 of WNWK01002426.1, read as the reverse complement.
CACACAGTGGCCTCGTCAGTCCATACAAAGGAGAATGGTGAAGAACAGGAGTAGTTTGACGTAATCAGTCCCTCAGCCTTGAGTCGATGTAATCAGTCCATCAGTCTTGAAAAGAATACAGCATATGTGCGAAGAAGTGGCTTAAATACTGTAGACAGGTGAGGTGGAGCAGTCGTAGTTGGTATCACACTTGACAAATCCAAATGTGGAAGTAGGTCATGACTGAAGGTTAGACAAATGAATTCCCTGTATTAAGATCCCAAAATGTTGCTGTGTCTGACAGGAATGTAGATATATGGTCAGAGAACCGATAAATGTGACACCACCTACGACTGCTTCACCTCACCTGTGTCTACAGTATGTAAGCCGATTCTTCGCACATATGCTGTATTCTTTTCAAGATTGATGGACTGATTACATCGACTCAAGGCTGAGGGATTGATTACCTCAAACTACTCCTGTTCTTCACCATTCTCCTTTGTATGGACTGATGAAGCCACTTTGTGGCGAAACATTACCTCAATAAAGATACCCAAGTGTTGCACACGTGTCTAATTTATCAAAAGCTGCAGTATTTGATAAGCTTTCCAGGGTTTGAGACACTCTACATTTGTAAACACAAAAGATGATACATTGCTAGTTGCTGTGCTGGAGGGCTTAATGGGTGGACTTTACTATCTATGGCTGTAATGAGCCAGCCACTGATTCCAGACCAGTATAACCTCTACTAGTATGTCACCCAATGAAAGAATGCACTTATTTAACTTGGTGGAGGAAGTGGTTAGAGAATGAGGACGAGTGCTGAAGATAGCGAGCGAGCGAGAGAATATAATTTTTTTATTAAACAAAATTGGGTAACTCAGTAGTATGCTGCTACCCTATTCTATATGATAGTTATTATGTTTCCAAGGTGTAACTATGTTTTCCTGTCATATTCCATCACGCAGGATGTGTGTCATACACGGTCATGAATTCTGGGATACTTCAGTGGGGAAAGAGGACATTATCAAGCATTCCAGCAAGGGCTCATCAGCTAAGGGAGCTTCAGAGGTTAGTTCCAGCAGAGGCGGAGTTACTATCACTTGGGAATTACCCTTTCTCGTTATAGCCGATCCCATACACTGGAAAAATAATTTTTTATATGAATATATCTCCATCACCCCACAGCATGACAAATCATACATAGGAGACAGAGAGGAGACTGACTGGAAAACAGGAATAGGAAGAGGGAAAGGAGGAGGAAGAGGAATGAAGGGGAGAGGAGGGAGGGGGGGGGGGTTGAACGACGTGGAATGTTTTCACGAGGCGAGACTGTCTCACAATAACAAGTACGGTATTACAACATCACCAATCAAGAGTCAACACTTCAAGGACGCCACCACACACTACCCCCCCCATCCCCTCTCATACCAGCCCTCCTCATCCCTCCCTCTCGCACCTGCCGTTCCCACCTGTTATTCCCACCTGTTTTCTCCACTATATCTGCCTATCACACGTGCCCTTCACCACACGTGCCCTCCACCAGCTTCCCTATAAGATAGGATCTTTAAGATTGCGTACCCTCTGAGTCACCATCTGGCACCACCAATGTTCTTGGCACCATCTGCTTCACCACCACTGTCCCTAGCACAACCCGCACCATCACCACTACTGTTTCTAGCACCACCTGAGCCGCCACCACCACCACTGTCCCTAACACCACCACCAACTTACCCAAGGAGAAGCAACGTGCACGTTCACTGCAGACGTTTCAACGAACCTGAAGAAGAAATGAAATTTATTAACTTTAGTTAATGTGAGAACACATCTGTAACACACAGTAACAACCACTCACCCAGCACATCCTATCTTACCAGTGTTACCAACACACAACAACCACTCGACCAGCACATCCTATCTTACCAGTGTTACCAACACACAGCAACAACCACTGGACCAGCACATCCTATCTTACCAGTGTTACCAACACACAGCAACAACCACTGGACCAGCACATCCTATCTTACCAGTGTTACCAACACACAGCAACAACCACTGGACCAGCACATCCTATCTTACCAGTGTTACCAACACACAGCAACAACCACTGACCAGCACATCCTATCTTACCAGTGTTACCAACACACAGCAACAACCACTGACCAGCACATCCTATCTTACCAGTGTTACCAACACACAGCAACAACCACTCGACCAGCACATCCTATCTTACCAGTGTTACCAACACACATCAACAACCACTCGACCAGCACATCCTATCTTACCAGTGTTACCAACACACAGCAACAACCACTGGACCAGCACATCCTATCTTACCAGTGTTACCAACACACAGTAACAACCACTCAACCAGCACATCCTATCTTACCAGTGTTACCAACACACAGTAACAACCACTCACATATACATATATACATACATACACACACACACACACACACAGCATATGGGCGACTGGCAAACCTAAGATTAGCGTTCCGTTACCTTAACAAGGAATCGTTCAAGACACTGTACACCGTGTACGTCAGGCCCATACTAGAGTATGCAGCACCAGTCTGGAACCCACACCTGGTCAAGCACATCAAGAAATTAGAGAAAGTCCAAAGGTTTGCGACAAGGCTAGTTCCACAGCTCAGGGGAATGCCATATGAAGAAAGGTTGAGAGAAATATTACTAACAACACTGGAGGACAGAAGGGTTAGAGGAGACATGATAACGACATGCAAAATACTGCAGGGAATCGACAAGGTAGATAGTGACAGGATGTTCCAAAGAGGGAACACAGAAACAAGGGGACACAACTGGAAGCTGAAGACTCAGATGAGTCAAAGGGATGTTAGGAAGCACTTCTTCAGCCATAGAGTAGTTAGGAAGTGGAATAGTCTAGCGAACGATATAGTGGAGGCGGGAACCATACATAGTTTTAAGACAAGGTATGATAAAGCTCATGGAGCAGGGAGAGCAGAGACCCAGTAGCGGACAGCGAAGAGGCGGGGCCAGGAGCTGAGTCTCGACCCCTGCAACCACAATTAGGTGAGTACACACACACACACCACACACACACACACACACACACACACACACACACACACACACACACACACACACACCTGCTTTTATTATCTCAGTCTTAATGCCATCTGTCTCAGCTGCTGTACCTCCTCTCATTCTACCATCAGCCTCACGCCTTCCAGATATTCCTCACTGCCCAATACAAGAAATCATACACATACTTACAAATTAAAAATTAAACGAACGTGCCATAAAATTACAACTAAAATGCTGGTGTGTGTATTAAACAGGTGCTCGTAGCTAGACAGATGTGCGTCTTCCGGGCTCATGGTCAGGCACTCAACATTCTAGTCTTAATACAAGATTACTCTCAAAAAAAAAAATATACACTATGCAGTACCTGGAGAGTTTACCTGGACAGAATTCCAGGGGTCAACGCCCCTGCGGCCCGGTCTGTGACCAGGTATTAATACTCTATGTTATGGTAAAAAGTTAATACAGAATTCATGGTAAATGACTAAATACCTAGCCATTATTAATACAACAGTGCAGAACTACCTAGCCAGTATTAATACAACATAATACAGAACTACCTAGCCAGTATTAATACAATATAATGCAGATACTTAAATGTGCAACATTATGACTACTCTTGCAAGTAGGTAATCTCAACATTTTTTTTTCAAAACATTCGACTAATCAACATTAAACCACTTTCTAATTAAAAACATGATTACTTGTACAGAGTTGCATGCAATAAAGGAACGTGCACAGTATATTTCAATAAAGGCAAGAGTGTGTCAAGGTCGACAACGCCTTTCAAAATTCTAACTTGCCAAAACTTTATTGAATATTTCTGCGTGTTATATTTTCACATCCTTATTATGTAGAGAATAATAAGTAATAAGCTAAATATTTGTATTACTCAGTTGAGTTCTTATATTACCCTCGTTGCCACGTTCTCTTAATGCTGTGAGGAAATGTATATTCTGATTTATTGATAATAGTATGTGATATATAACGATCAGTGCCATTGTTCTTTCAGTAACTGTGAAGGAATCCCAGTACGGTACGAGGCTTCCTTCAGTAACTGTGAAGGAATCCCAGTACGTTGCGAGGCTTCCTTCAGTAACAAAGAATCCCCAGCACGGTACGAGGCTTCCTTCAGTAACTGTGAAGGAATCCCAGCACGGTGCGAGGCTTCTTTCAGTAACTGAAGGAATCCCAGCACGATGTGAGGCTTCTTTCAGTAACTGGTCACAGACCGGGTAGCGGGGGCGTTGACCCCCGAAACCCTCTCCAGGTATCTCCAGGAATCCCAGCAGCTAGTTTGTGCACCCCATGCTCACCCTGTGAGCAGTAGGGGAAAAAAAAAACAGGGTTACAGTCACACTAGGTCTGCATCACACATCACTGAGTATAGTTAACCTCACAACATATATTACAGTCATTTCATACATTATATTTACTTCATACAGTTCAGTTTTACAATACAGCATGGCGGTAAATGTAACTACAACCACAGTAACTACATTCAAATGTAACTACAACCACAGTAACTACATTCAAATGTAACTACAACCACAGTAACTACATTCAAATGTAACTACAGCCACAGTAACTACATTCAAATGTAACTACAACCACAGTAACTACATTCAAATGTAACTACAACCACAGTAACTACATTCAAATGTAACTACAACCACAGTAACTACATTCAAATGTAACTACAACCACAGTAACTATATTCAAATATAACACTATAACCAAGGGTTATTCTTTGCTAATCTTCTATTCGGACGTATAGTAGAGAGAGAGAGGGCGAGAGAGAGAGAGAGAGAGAGAGAGAGAGAGAGAGAGAGAGAGAGGCGCGAGAGAGAGGGCGCGAGAGAGGGCGCGAGAGAGAGGGGCGCGAGAGAGAGGGGCGGAGAGGGCGAGAGAGAGGGGGAGAGAGGGCGAGAGAGAGGGCGAGAGAGAGAGGCGAGAGAGGGCGAGAGAGAGAGGGCGAGAGAGAGAGGGCGAGAGAGGGCGAGAGAGAGAGGGAGAGAGAGAGAGAGAGAGAGAGAGAGAGAGAGAGAGAGAAATTCATTGCTTCAACCTTCTAACAATAAGGAAGGTGAGGGTCATAGTCTCCTCTCTCCATCATCCCACCTTTAATTAACCTCTCCACTCGTCATGTGTGAGTGTGTGTGAGTGTATGTGAGTGAGTGAGTGTAAGCAGCCTCACGCAAGTCAGGTCGCAACGAATATTGCGTAGTAGTGGTGATGGTGGTGGTGATAGCTGGTAGTGGTGATGGTGGTGGTGATAGCTGGTAGTGGTGATGGTGGTGGTGATAGCTGGTAGTGGTGATGGTGGTGGTGATAGCTGGTAGTGGTGATGGTGGTGGTGATAGCTGGTAGTGGTGATGGTGGTGGTGATAGCTGGTAGTGGTGATGGTGGTGGTGATAGCTGGTAGTGGTGATGGTGGTGGTGATAGCTGGTAGTGGTGATGGTGGTGGTGATAGCTGGTAGTGGTGATGGTGGTGGTGATAGCTGGTAGTGGTGATGGTGGTGGTGATAGCTGGTAGTGGTGATAGCTGGTAGTGGTGATGGTGGTGGTGATAGCTAGTAGTGGTGATGGTGGTGGTGATAGCTAGTAGTGGTGATGGTGGTGGTGATAGCTAGTAGTGGTGATAGCTAGTAGTGGTGATGGTGGTGGTGTCAGTAGTGTACTGAATCCCTATGTATATACTTGTGTAGTGTATTGTAAAGTACTAGTTATATTTATACGTAAGATCCCTTGTTTCCCTAGCTACCTATGACGTCATGAGTCCTGTGCTTGTGCGCGCTCGCCAAGAGGCATCTTCCTCATTTCGACGGCAGGCCTAGGCAACGACAGGTAGGCTGTTACAGGCTCCCCCCTCTCACTAAGTTACCAACCCACCAGTGTGTTTCACTACGTCCGTGATTATCTCCTAGAACCCCTCCAACAGTGGTGATAACTAGTAGTGGTGATGGTAGTGATAGCTAGTAGTGGATGGTGGTGATAGCTAGTAGTGTGGATGGTGGTGATAGCTAGTAGTGGTGGTGATAGCGAGTAGTGGTGGTGACAGCGAGTAGTGGTGGTGACAGCGAGTAGTGGTGGTGACAGCGAGTAGTGGTGGTGACAGCGAGTAGTGGTGGTGACAGCGAGTAGTGGTGGTGATAGCGAGTGGTGGCGGTGGTGATAGTGAGGGTGGTAGCAGAGAGGGTGGTGGTGGTGGTGGCAGCAGGGAGGGTGGTTGTTGTGGTAGAGAGGGTGGTGGTGGTGGCAGCAGGGAGGGTGGTTGTTGTGGTAGAAAGGGTGGTTGTTGTGGTAGAGGGTGGTGGTGGTGGTGAGGGTGATAATGGTGGTGGTGTCAGTAGTGTGAATACTTATTTAGTATACTTAGACAATTCCAGCTATGTTATACATAGGCTCCCTGAATAATAGTGTAGGCTCTGTGACTAGCTATGACGTCACGAGTCACGCACATGTGAGCCGTAGGCTAGAGCGTTCCTCCTCAATTCCCGTTACGCCAGACTAGACAAAGGCAAGGCTCCTGGGCTCCACTCACGACTCTTAATATACGCTACCAGAACATCCAACGAGTGCATTCATTACTACTCCAATATCTCCTTAAGTACCCACCAGACAGTGAGGGTGGTGGTGGTAGAGGGTGGTGGTGGTAGAGGGTGGTGGTGGTGGTGGTGTCGACACAAAAACTGGACATCCTCTAGCGAGCAGCGGGTTTAGTCTCCTGAGGGTGGGAGTCTTGAGAAAGGCCAAGGCGGGCCTGGGTACTGGGCGGGACACTACGCTCCTCGCTAAAGGACACGTTACTGGCCCCAACTCTCCCCAACGGTACTAGGAACGCCCAGGGCAGGCTGGGAGAGCAGTACTGGCGGTAACAACACTCACTACAAACAGGAATGGTAACACTTGCTCAATTCATCTTGGATAAAAGAGTCGCCACAACTTGTGCTAGCATAACAAGGACTCGCTACACGGACGCTAACAAAATTAGAGGGCGAACAAGACAGGAAAAGTTAGGCAAATTTCCAAGAAAATCCGAGGAGAGTAAAACTTAAAATAAGTCACTGCATATTAGCTAACAGTGTACATTAATTACACAAACTGGACGTCGTTTTGGCTCTTGGACCACATTATCAAGTCGCTAGTCAGTGGAAAATGAAAAACTGAAGCAGAATGAAAACAGTAGGTGAGAAGACGGCCAATGTCAGACCAAATCACATGTGCCCTGAAGACTAAAATACTGGATAATATACAGATGGAGAAAAGTATTCACTATATACTATATACAAAACGCAAGAGGGTCACCACATAGAACGAAAGGAACACGTAAAGGACTTGGGAATAATTATGTCTGCTGATCTGTCGTTTAAAGACCATAACAAGACAAAGATCACAACAGCCAGGAAGATGACGGGGTGGGTATTGAGAACTTTCAAAACAAGGGAAATAATGCCGATGGTGACACTATTCAAATCGCTAGTGCTCCCTCACTTAGAATACTGCTCAGTGCTGACGGCCCCGTTCAGGGCAGGAGAAATAGCAGAGCTGGAACAAATCCAGAGATCGTTTACGGCTCACATTGAGCCATTGAAACATCTAAATTATTGGGAACGCCTTCAAGTCTTGAACATGTACTCATTGGAGCGGAGGAGAGAGATACATGATAATATATACATGGAAAGTACTTGAGGGCCTGGTCCCAAATCTGCACACTGCCATAACAACATACTGGAGTGAGAGATATGGGAGAAAGTGTAAAATAAATCCAGTGAGGAGCAGGGGTGCGGTGGGGACAATACGGGAGCACTGTATTAACATCCGGGGTCCCAGACTATTCAACATCTTACCAGAAGATATCCGAAACACGGCTGGAACCAGTGTAGAAGCCTTCAAGAGGAAACTGGACAAATATCTTCACCAGGTGCCAGATCAACCAGGCTGTGATGGATATGTGGGGCAGCGGGCCTCCAGCAGCAACAGCCTGGTTGACCAGGCAAGCACCAGACGAGCCTGGCCCATGGCCGGGCTCAGAGAGTAGATACTCTCGAAACTCTTCAAAGGTATATCAAAGGTATATCAAAGGAGCCCGGGATAAGATTTGTCAGGACTGCTGATACTAGGAAAGATTCAACCTGATGACTGCTGTGAAGGCTGGGAGAGAGAACAATTATTTGGGAAAGAATAGCCTAGGGAATATCCCTAGCCCCCCCCCCCTAACATGACAGAAAGTAAGTTAATTTCAGAATGAAGTAGCCACTGATACATCATCTGTTTATCTCTTTCTTATCTTGGCCCCTCCAATAGGTTGGTAAAACTGGAGACGACCTCTCTAACAGACACTGATAGCGCTCTTTCATGTTATGTTAAGGACTAAAGTAATTAACATGCTCTTTCTTTTCCAAACCTTTGGTTTCTTCGAGAATTCAAGAAAATCGTCTTGTTCAGCTGACCCTTATGCAACCCATCCCTTCCCCCCAACACGACTCTTGACTGTGCCTTTACTTGCGCATTGTTAAATATTCTACCTTCACAACACACGCGACTTAACCTGACCTTGTCTCATCCTTATGTTCCATTGTCTTGAACTTACTACTGGTTTCAAGATAACATTAGTTTAGACCAGGACGTTCCTACCTCTCGCTACTGCTAGACCACTGCCACTAGATAAGGAAAACTTAGACGAAATAGAGTTTACAAAAACATAGTGTACAATATCTACAACATGAGGAATAAGACGCAGGTGCAATATCTGAAGACTAGTAACTAACAATTCAACAGAGATGATATGAGAAGACAGCAAAAGTAATCAGTCTCCCAGCCTTGCGCTGGAGCAGAGAAGAATTAAATTATAATATACCTGGAAAGTACTTGAGGGCCTTGTCCCGAATCTGCACACTGCCATAACATACTGGAATGAGAGATATAAGAGAAAGTGCAAAATAAACCCAGTGAAAAACAAAGGCACCGTGAGTACAGTAAGGGAACACTGCATCAACATCTGTGGCCCCAGACTATTCAACATCTTACCAAAAGATATCAGAAACACTGCTGGGACAAGTCTTCAAGAGTAAACTAGACAAGTATCTCCACCAGGTGCCAGATCAACCAGGCAGCGATAGATACGTGGGCTAGAGGGCCGCCAGCACCAACAGCTTGGTTGAACAGGCCAAAGGCAGGGCTTCGGGAGTAAAAAAAATTCTAAACTCAAAGGTATTTCATACATCTGCACTCGCGTTGCTAGCCGCTTCCTATATATCACCAGTAATAATATGTCCAAAGGTGTTCATAAGTGTAGTGGATTCTCAGCACGGATTCTGAGGAGGACTGAGTTTGTAACGGCTCACCAAGCAAGACGTGCAACACCTGAGTATCTTTGTTGCAGAGGTGTAATAAAGCCACCAAGGTATGTCTTATTGAAGAACATCAACTGCTACAACCAGCTTCCCTTCCAGGAGGATATCTGGATGCCGGATGGAGGTCTTTGATGCGAGGAAATGCATCCTCCCCTTTCTCGGATAAAACATGATTATCTTCTATTGACCAGGTGCTGTATGATCTTAACCCTTCAAGGGGCTGTGTTGATGCAACAAAGGGCTCTTGAGCCAAAGAACTTGATCTACTCACTCCCGAACAGGCGAGAAAAATGCATCATAATTTAAGCCTGGAAAATCCTAGAGGGATTGGTCCTAAATCTGCACACACAAATCCACTCCCTAGTTAAATAAAAAGCTCAACAGATGATGCAACATACCCCCAATGAAAAGCAGAGCTGCCATGAACACGATAAGAGTAACTCAATAAGCGTAAGGGGTCCAAGCCTATTCAACAGACTGCCATTATACATGAGAGAGAGCATCAACAGACCTGCTGTCTTCAAAGAGGGAACTTGACAGGTTCCTATAGTTCCTAACCAGCAGGACAGTGGTTCGTAAGCTGAACTGCGCGTGACCAGCAACAACAACCTGTTTGATCAGGCCTTGACCCACCAGGAAGCCTGATCTGCAACCGGGCCGGGGAGCGTTGATCCCTAAAAACATAAGACCCTTAAGGACTAGGAGGCGTCACAGCAGCAAGTATGCATCGAAGCCAAGCACACCAGCAGGTGTATCGAGGCCAGCACACCAGCAGGTGTATCGAGGCCAGCACACCAGCAGGTGTATCGAGGCCAACACACCAGCAGGTGTATCGAGGCCAACACACCAGCAGGTGTATCGAGGCCAACACACCAGCAGGTGTATCGAGGCCAACACACCAGCAGGTGTATCGAGGCCAACACACCAGCAGGTGTATCGAGGCCAACACACCAGCAGGTGTATCGAGGCCAACACACCAGCAGGTGTATCGAGGCCAACACACCAGCAGGTGTATCGAGGCCAACACACCAGCAGGTGTATCGAGGCCAACACACCAGCAGGTGTATCGAGGCCAACACACCAGCAGGTGTATCGAGGCCAACACACCAGCAGGTGTATCGAGGCCAACACACCAGCAGGTGTATCGAGGCCAACACACCAGCAGGTGTATCGAGGCCAACACACCAGCAGGTGTATCGAGGCCAACACACCAGCAGGTGTATCGAGGCCAACACACCAGCAGGTGTATCGAGGCCAACACACCAGCAGGTGTATCGAGGCCAACACACCAGCAGGTGTATCGAGGCCAACACACCAGCAGGTGTATCGAGGCCAACACACCAGCAGGTGTATCGAGGCCAGCGCACCAGCAGGTGTATCGAGGCCAGCGCACCAGCAGGTGTATCGAGGCCAGCGCACCAGCAGGTGTATCAGCCAACAACTCAGCAGGTGTATCGAGGCTCACACAACCAGCAGGTAGTATCGAGCCACCACCAGCAGGTGGTTTATAGGCCAACACACCACCAGGTGTACGAGGCCACGCACCAGCAGGTGTATCAGGCCAAACACCAGCAGGTGTATCGAGGCCAAGCAACCAGCAGGTGTATCGAGGCCAGACAACCAGACGGTGTATCGAGGCCAACACACCAGCAGGTGTATCGAGGCCAACACACCAGCAGGTGTATCGAGGCCAGCGCACCAGCAGGTGTATCGAGGCCAGCACACCAGCAGGTGTATCGAGGCCAACACAACACTTGTATCACACAGTACAACTTACTTTTGCTGGTTCCTGTCTTCTTGAATCTTCCCTCACAGTAGTGACGTCATCATTCTTAACGCACTACGACCGTAGTAAACTGTCGTTACACCCACCACCTCCCACCACGTGTCGGCATTTTATACCATTTATTTACACCCACCACCTCATGGGTACGGCGGTTTAATTCACTTAACTGGTTTTTTTTTTTTTTTTTTGGGTGGGGCGGGGGTCGAGGTGGAAGGTCAGGAAAACTTTCTGGTGCCGGTCATAGGATAAACTGACTTGCTCAGTAGCTAAGCCAGTGCTGGCGTACCTCTGCTGGAGGTACATTAGTACCAGTACATTAGTACTGGTAATATATGGGGAGCAGCTAGCAGCGCTCCGTGCCATCAGCACCACCAAGACCTTATCCTCAGAGCATGCGTCTTGTCATCGGTAATATACAGTACAGTGTATGTGCCGAGGTAGTCACCACTCCGCTGTGGATATGCTATTATGTGAAGCCTGATGTGTGTACTCAGCTGGGGCTGCAGAGGCAGTCTGAGCGCCTCACCCCGTCACTTAAACTTAACCAGTGGCAATGATCTCTTACCTTCTTTGGACCTATCCTACCTGTTCTTCGAACCGTGTATAGAGCTCTCTTTCACCATATCCTCATCAAACTCATTCTACTCTCTTGCCATCCTGTAGTTTTCAAATACATCATTGTAGTTTGTCTAAATCCTAAGTCTTAGCCCCCTCATGTAAACGTGAGCGTGTGTTTGCAGGCTTACGACATTGATGTTGTCCCCGCTTCTTTAACTGTGATGTACCTATGACCGTTTTGAAAGATTCCTACTTTCGCGGTTCAGCCTCTGGCCAGGCCTCCCGGTTGATTACTTGGTCAATCATGTTGTTGTTGCTGGCTGCCTGGTGGCCCACATTTATCATAACCTGGTTGACCGAGCATATTGCTAATGTTCTGTTCCAGTTCCGTCTTGAACACTTCTACACTTGTTCCGGCAGCATTTTTTATATCTGCTGGCAGCAAGTTAAATAGATGAAGCCCACAGATGTTGCTATAGAGTTAGTGTGTCCATGGCTCCTCTGCTTTGCACAGAGTTTATTGTACACTTACTTCCATCTCTCTCGCTCCAATATGTTATGTTTGTGGGCAGGTTTGAAATTAGGCCCTCCAGCACCTTCCATATTATATATAAAGTCGTGCCGAATGGGTAAAACTTGTGATTTTGGCTTAAATAGCAACGCTCTTCTTGTCAAATAAGGCAAGCGAAAATTTGTGTATGCAATAATTTCGCAAAAATCATTCTGAACCTAACGAAAAAAAATATATTTTATTGTGTTTATTATTAAATTAATGTAAACTTATCTAAAATATATTTAGTTGGATTAGGCTAAATTAAATTGCACTTGTTATAACAAGGTTAGATAAGTTTTCTAAGATTCTTTTGGTACAAAATTATTAATTTTTACATTAATATAAATTAAAAAAATATATCTTGAAACGTATAAGAGCAAATTTTAGAAAGGACAATTTGAAATGAGTTCTTGCTAACTGACCAGTTTTACTTATATTCGGTACGGTCGTCAAGACCGACCAGCACACTGTGCGAGAGGCTACAAATGATTTGTGTTGTGTCACCATTGGCATTATTTTTCTTTATTTGAAAGTTCTCATTACACACATTGTCATTTCCCTAACTTTCACAGTGTTTCCTTGTGTTCTTTAATAGACAAGTCAACTGACATTTATACCAGTTTTTTTTTTTTCTAAACGATGACCTTTCTGTGTTTTGTATACAGTGGCCCTTTTGAGTTTCTTCATTCTTTCCATATCTGAGTAACTGAAATTCCTGAAGTCTCCTAGGCATTATTACAGAAGTCTAACTTATGGAGGACAGAAAAGTCAATAAAAACCCTGCTTAATGCACTCAGTATTTTTGGGTTAGAAGACAACTTCCATGGCACGCTTAATAAGTTCCAAACGTACTCTATCAGATTAAAGTCCAGTGAGTTTCCATGCCAATTATTAAAGTATGGAAAAATCACAATAATTTAGTCAATTCTTTGTGTATTTGGCAATATGGCAAGGGACACAGTCTTCCATATAAAAGTTGCCATGGCTCTTCTCGAATATGTCAATATGTCAGGCAAATAGTCTGTTGAAGACGTACTTATGAGCATACTTTGTTATTATGTCTACTGTATACATTGTTTACTATTATTTCATAGACTACTGAGCATCCATTTGCCTACTTTTCATGCTCTGCTTGACCCTATTTTATGAGCTATCACCCCATAATTATTTTATGAGCTATCACCCCATAATCACAGTTATCAAATGCCCTAGCCAAGTTTGGGTTTCTTCGTTAGCCTCCGTAATGTCACTGATAAAGTAGTAGTGCCAAACATGATCCACCTGTTTTAAATCCATGCTGATTTGTGTTGTGCAGGCAACACTTTTCAATCAAATCTGTAATTTGGCATCTCGCCACCCCCTCCAAGATTGTTATGGTGTGCTATGTTAGCACCACTGACTCCGAAAATTCTTCACTACCGCTTATCATAAGTTCCGTTCTCCATTCCTGGTCTTCCTCCAGAAAGGATGTCCTAATCTTCCTGTGATTCAAGTCTCCGGAGTACTAGGAGTTTAATGTTGCTTATTCGTTCTCTCTCTCAGCCACTGTTTCTGATACGTGAATCAAAGTCTTCTTATTTTAGCCATAATCCTTCCTTGACCTATTGTTTGCTGGCGGATTTATCTGTCACTATTACTCGTCTCTCTCTCCAGACATTATAATACCTGTTATACAGTCAAAGAAATCCTCTGTTTCCAGGTTTCCAAGTGCTTCCAATCTCCAGTGGCTTCTGACTATCAGTACCAGTACTGCTGATGATACTACTATTTCATTTTCCATCTCCTTTTCTTATTACTTGGTATCCCTCTCGAAACATCACTTTTTTATATATATATATTTCCGAGTTTCGTTTCCATAAGAGCTACAATATCAGGGTTTTCTTCCACTACCTTTTCTTTCATTAATTCACACTGGTTGTGACACTGAGTACTACACTTTCATTCATCAGTTTTCTGGGCAAGCCTGCATGCCTCAAGTCTCTCAGTGGAGTGTTGGGAGCAGAGGTATGGTGGGTGTGTGTGTGTGTGTGTGTACTCTCCTAGTTGTGGTTGCAGGGGTCGATTCACAGCTCCTGGCCCCACCTCTTCATTGGCCGCTACTGGGTCACTCTCCCTGCGCCATGAGCTTTATCATACCTCTGCTTAAAGCTATGTATGGAGCCTGCCTCCACTACATCGCTTCCTAAACTATTCCACTTCCCGACCACTCTGTGACTGAAGAAATACTTCCTAACATCTCTGTAATTCATCTGAGTCTTCAACTTCCAACTGTGTCCCCTTGTTGCTGTGTCCCATCTCTGGAACATTCTGTCTCTGTCCACTTTGTCAATTCCTCTCAGTATCTTGTATGTTGTTATTATGTCCCCCCTATCTCTCCTGTCCTCCAGTGTCGTCAGGTCGATTCCCCTTAACCTCTCCTCGTAGGACATACCCCTTAGCTCCGGGACTAGTCTTGTTGCAAACCTCTGCACTTTCTCGAGCTTCACGTGCTTGGCTAGGTGTGGGTTCCAAACTGGTGCTACATACTCCAGTATGGGCCTAACGTACACAGTGTACAGAGTCCTGAACGATTCTTTATTAAGATGTCGGAATGCTGTTCTTAGGTTTGCTAGGCGCCCGTATGCTGCAGCAGTTATTTGTGTGTGTGTGTGCTCACCTAGTTGTGGTTGCAGGGGTCAAGTCACAGCTCCTGTCCCCGCCTTTTCACTGGCCGCTACTGGGTCACACTTCCTGCTCCATGAGCTTTATCATACCTCTTCTTAAAGCTATGTATGGATCCTGCCTCCACTACATCACTTCCCAATCTATTCCACTTCCTGACAACTCTGAAGAAATACTTCCTAACATCCCTGTTGATTCATCTGAGTCTTCAACTTCCAACTGTGACCCCTTGTTGCTGTGTCCCATCTCTGGAATATCCTGTCTCTGTCCACCTTGTCAATTCCTCTCAGTATTTTATATGTCGTTATCATAACCCCCCCTCCCCTCATCTCTCCTGTCCTCCAGTATCGTCAGGTCTCCAGCACTTGTTAGTGTACCCCACCATTCCGGCTTTCCAGAGTCCTTTCTGTCTCCAGTGATAATACTTCCTTGAATCTCATGTTGAGCTCCTCACAAACTTAAAAGTGGTTTCTTGTAAACTCCCGTCCTTCCTTCCTCAGGCTGATTACTTGGTCTTTGACTGTTGTTTTCCTCTTGATGTGGCTGTACAACAGCTTCGGGTTAGACTTGGCTTTCGCTGCTATGTTATTTTCGTATTGTCGTTGGGCCTTCCTCCTTACCTGTGCATATTCATTTCTTGCTCTTTGACTACTCTCCTTGTTCTCCTGGGTCCTTTAAATTCTATACTTTTCCCATTCTCTAGCGCACTTGTTTTAGTCTCACTACACCTTTGGGTGAACCAAGGGCTCATCCTGTACTTCTCATTATGTCTGTTGCCCTTGGGTACAAACGTCTCCGCTTCCTTGCATATTGTTGAAAGATATTCCCATCATCTGATTTACTGTTTTCCCTGTCAGTTCTCTGTCCCACTGGACCTCGTGCATGAAATTCCTCATGCCTTTGTTGTCCCCCCTCTTATAATTTGGCTTCATTCTTCCTGCCCTTCCTGCCTCCCTCTCCACTTGTAACTATGTATTCGAAGCTTAAAACCACGTGATCACTAGCTCCGAGGGGCCTTTCATATGTGATGTCCTCAATATCTGCATTGCTCAAGGTGAATACTAGGTCCAGTCTTCCTGGTTCATCCTCTCCCCTCTCTCTGGTAGTGTCTCTAACGTGTTGATGAATGAGGTTTTCCAGTACCACCTCCAACATCTTAGTCCTCCACATTTCTGGGTCCCCATGTGGCTCCAGGTTTTCCCAGTCCATTGCTTTGTGATTGAAGTCACACACAACCAGCAGCTTTGCCCTGCCAGCATGGACCCTTCTGGCTACTTCAGCCAGTGTATCAACCATCTCTGTTACTCTCATCATATTCTTGTCTTTGCCTCCTGATATTCTGTGGTGGGTTATACATCACTGCAATCATCACCTTGGGACATCCAGTCTGAAGTGTTCCTGTTATATAGTCCCTTGCTTCTCCTCTGTCTCTCCAACTCCTCAAAATCCCATGGATTTTTGATGAGCAGTGCCAGTCCAACCCTCCCCCCCGTTCTGTGTACTCGCCTATTTGTGGTTGCAGGGGTCGATTCATAGCTCCTGGCCCCGCCTCTTCACTGATCGCTACTAGGTCCTCTCTCCCCCTGCTCCATGAGCATCATACCTCGTCTTAAAACTATGTATGGTTCCTGTCTCCACTACATCACTTGCTAGACTATTCCACTTCCTGACAACTCTCTAACTAAAGAAATATTTCCTAACATCTCTGACTCATCTGAGCCTTCATCTTAACTAGTAACTTTGCTCTACCCGTGTGAGCTTTTCTGGCCACCTTAGCTAGTGTGTCCACCATTGCTCTGTTGCTCTCTTCATATTCTTCTCTTGGTCTCCTGCAGTTCTGTGGCGGTTATACATCACTGCAATGACTACCTTATGTCCCCCAGACTGAATTGTACCTACTATGTAGTCCCTTTCGCCAATTTCGTCCATTCCTTCCATTTCCTCAAATTCCCATCGGTTTTTAATGAGCAGAGCAACTCCTCCTCCCCTTCTGCTCCCTCTATCTTTCCTCAGGATCTGATATCCGGGTGGGAAGATTGCTTCTGTTATCATCCCGGTAAGTTTCGTTTCTGTGAGTGCTATGGTTTCTTTGGACATCGTCTTGATTGTTTCATGCCATTCCTCATTTGTTATTCCACCCGCATTCGTATACCAAACATTGAACTTCTTTTCTAAAGTTGTGGTCTGGGGGAGAACGTTGGGGTTTGGGGAGCAGGAAACCTGGCGGGAAACTATGGGAGGTTGCTGTGAGGGTGGAGTTTGTAATGAGGGGGGTGGGGGCAGAGGGTACAGTTTATGGGTTTTGGTTTAGATTGTTTGGTTACATTGGGGTTGTCGTGGTTGAGGTCCTTCTGTGGGTAGTTCTGAGGGAGGTTGTATTTGCTCTTCCTCCTGGGTCTGGGTTCTCCTGTTCATCTCCGTCTTTGCCTCTCGTTCTTCCTTGCGTCTTTGTACACACTTTCAGTTTTTGCCTTTCTTCTTGCAAAAAACTGAAAGTGAGGCTACAAAGACGTGTGTGTGTGTGTGTGTGTGTTCATGCGTCCGTGTGTGTGTGTGTTCATGCGTCCGTGTGTGTGTGTGTTCATGCGTCCGTGTGTGTTTATGCTTGTTTGCGTGTGTGTACATGCGTCCGTGTACATTGTGTGTGTACATGAGTGCGTGTGTGTGTGTGTGTGTACATGCGAATGTGTGCGTGGTAAGTACGTACGTACTTGGGTAGTCAACATTACGTGGACAGGAGCACCAATAGGAGAAGGGTGTATGCCAGAGTGTAAACAGGAGCAGTAAAGAGTGTGCAGGCGCATACAAACATGATGTGTAGAGTATAAACACAGGAAGTATACCAGCCATGTAGCCGGTGCAACAAGTGTGTGTACACCAGGAGTGTAAAGCAGAAGAGTAAACAGTGTGCTTGTGAGTATACTGAGGTGTTGACACAGGCTTCCTGACCCTCTTTCCCCCCTCCTCACACCTTACCTTGCTAACAGTAACATAGCAGTGATGTTTATACCACACCCACCACCACAACTACCACACCTACCACCACACCTACCACCACACCTACCACCACACCTACCACCACACCCACCACCACACCTCCACCACACCACCACCACCACACACCACACCTCCACCACACCTACCACCACACCTACCACCACACCTACCACCACACCCACCACCACACCTCACCACACCTACCACCACACCCACCACTAACATTCAATCCAGCCTTACCTTTATGACCTGTGTTTCTTAATAGGTTTTACTGGTGCAAGAGAACATTTCCAATATACGAGGCGTGATGTGAGACCGCGTGGCGGGTATGATGATCGAGGTAATAATTAACACAGTAGTGGTCAGTAAGTACTGATGAAGACAGTGTACTCAGCACCTGTATTACTTCAACAGTGTTCATGGTACCAGCTGCTGCACGAACTGCTGAAGACACCAGTTGCTGGATTGGTACTGCTGAAGACACCAGCTGCTGCACTGTTACTACTGAAGACAACAGCTGCTGTATTAGACGCTAATAACATGCTAGGCTGATCAGAGTAAACCCACTGAATGGGCGGGTAGGTAGTCGTGTCTGTGTCTGGTCAGTTGCTAGTGTTTTCCTTAACCACAGTTCTAACCTGACTTCATCAGAGTATTGCTGTTTACCGGAAGCAGACTCCCTACAGTGATCAACAACCCAGTTGATTGAACAGCGTAGCAGAAACCAGTTAAGCTTCCGCTTGTGAAAAATACCATCACTGAAAAGTAGGGTTGAAGTGAGTACACAAAGAGAACTTAATAAATGAAAAGGGACCAAGACTTCTGGAAACACCCTCCCTTCTTGCATACGGGAAAATTACCAACATACGAGGTACTATCAAAAAGTTCCAGGATTACCGCAAAAAAAGTATATATAGACTTACACCATTTATCTCAAAATCCTGTATGTTAGTGTAACAATCTCTTTAGTTTGTATTTTAAGGAATTTTACATAACATTACCCATTGTTTATTTCATCCATTATAAAATTTAAATAGATTTCATAATTATTGTTCTTGGCGAGTTTCTTCTTAAAAGTGTTAACTTCAAAGTGTTAGTTGTACGAGTATAATTATTACTTTCTACTACGTTTAAGATTTAAATTTTAATTAGAATTTTAAATTATTTTAAATGTTGTATTAATATTATTGTAATTTTACATGATGGATGTTACATCCGTAATGTTAATAAAGAAATTGGATGTCCACTAAGATGGTGTTTACCACGACCTTGGTCCCACTCTACATACATACATACATACATACATACATACATACATACATACATACACACACACACACACACACAATGGTTGTACAAAGACTAAGTCGTGAATTATTTAAATTCCAATACTGTGGTCTAGTGTATAACACTGAGTAGTCTTGACAATACAACCCAGAAGTTTACAAGTGGATCACACAAATGTCTTATTGCTTCAGTGACCTGAAATTGTTTGCACATATATAAATTTTAAATCCTTTTACTGAAGTCAGATTTACCAACATTTCAATATTTTTGTGAAGCCTGACTTGCATCTTGATAATTATAAATAATTTCATTATAAGATTCTTAATCTCAGCTTGGCATCACTTAATAGTTTCGCTACTTACAAACGAGTTTCGTAAAATTGACTAATGTAATAAATGTGGATAGCCTGTACATTAAATGGAGTGACCGAAACTACACGAAATATACAAGACGACTCATCAAAGATATGATGTATGAGGAATAACTTTCCAGACTGAAGCTCTAAAATATTGCAGGTTATCAAGATGCTACAGTATATTAATGTATACTTGAAGCATCTAACAATACACTGTTGACCTCGTGTGCTACTTCATACAACATATTAAATGAACTTCGTCTCTACATTCTCCTCTCAGATACGACTCTCCTGTGATCAACAATGAATTTTATGATAATGATGGTTGTGGAGATATTGATAAGAGATACTGATGACACTAGTGTTAGTGACTGTTGTGGCGGTGCTGGTAGTGAATAGTAAATAGTGATGATGGTGATGGGTGTGGAGTCTAATGATGGGGGTTGTGGAGTGGAATAATGATGGTTGTGGAGTGGAATGATAGTGATAGTGGTGATGAAGTGAAAGTTAAAATGAGTGGGCATCTTCCGTGTTCTTGACACAAAAAAAATCTTCAGCAGAGTCGAGTTACTTAACCGTTTCAACTTTTAAGATTTAAATAAGAAGATATTGCAAGGACCCCAATGGAAATAATTGTACTTGTGTACCTGTGCATAAATAAACTTACTTAACTAGCTGAATTATGGTTGCTGTGTGATTCAAGGAAGATCTCCCATGAACCTACACTTAGTAACAGCTGACCACGTTTGAAAGTGTCAAGTAGATCGGTTAAGGCATTCTGCAAGTTACAAACGAAATCCTTGGAGGAAATTAATGGAAAATAAGAACAGTGTAATTAACAATGTAACAATTCAAGCTTTAAATTATACAGCATTTAAGGACTCTCTCAACTCCTGAGAAATTAAAAACTATCAAAATGCTAGTTTCTAAAAATAGAAATTTTTAATTTGGTAAATTCTATAAAACTTACAAATCAGTATTACCTATCGCAGTTTTTAATAGAGCTGAATAAAAAAAATAGTTTTTGTACTGCATTTTATTGATAAAGCCTCTAGTTGGAGAAACTTCTACATAATAAAGATACACTGTTGTTGCAGATGTTTAGTTCTTCAACTTGTCGTTATTATACCACTGAATATACGACTATTATACAATACAAAAATACTTCCCCATTAAGATACCCACCAGAAGAGGAACTCTCTGGTTATTACCTGCCCACTAATTTAATAAAAGTTGCTAATTTAAATTGACAAAGCTCAAACTTTCTTTTAATAAAGCCCATCAATACTTAGCGACTTTATAAAGTTCAACACTTAGAGAAATGTTCTCAGCAGAACGAGTTACTCGGCTAAATCTCCGTCTTTATCCTCTCTCTATCCTCTCTCTATCCTCTCTCTATCCTCTCTCTATCCTCTCTCTATCCTCTCTATCCTCTCTATCCCTCTTATCCTCTCTTATCCTTCTCTATCCTCTCTCTATCCTCTCTCTATCCTCTCTCTATCCTCTCTCTATCCTCTCTCTATCCTCTCTCTATCCTCTCTCTCATCTCTCTCATCTCTCTCATCTCTCTATCCTCTCTCTCATCTCTCTATCCTCTCTCTCATCTCTCTATCCTCTCTCTCATCTCTCTATCCTCTCTCTCATCTCTCTATCCTCTCTCTCATCTCTCTATCCTCTCTCTCATCTCTCTATTGTCTCTCTTCTCTCTTTCTCCTCTCTCTCTCCTCTCTCTCTCCTCTCTCTCTCTCTCCTCTCTCCAAAACCTTTTTAAGTTTTAGCGAGAAAACAGCAGCTGGCAAAACAAGGTGAAAAGTTTTACCATCAACGGCGGAGATTTACTCTCACCAGTTACTGCTGCAGCAAGAAGGAAAAATATAAAGGAACTAAAGTAAGAGGAAGGAAACAAAATTTATGGTGGGTGCGTAAGTGTGATGGCGCGTGCGTTAATAGTGACGAGGGAGGGGGAGCGAGAGGGAGAAAGAGGAAGGAGCAGGGGCTCCCTCTACAGGTGAAGACGATGGATAACAGATCCTCTCAAAGGCAGCAGTCTCTCTGAAGCATGAAAGGAAATTTTGGAAAGGAAAATGGAGAACATCGAGCACAAACTGACTGCTTCACAAAGTCCAGGAGAGACAGAGGGAACAAAGCCATAAACGAAATCACAACTAAAAAATAGTTATTCTCGTACGCGAAACCCAGGGTGAAAACCTCATCCAGTACGCTGATGACAATAAGGAAATGTGTGAAATACAGAAGCACTAATCAGTCTACAGATCGACGACCCAAAAAGAGTTTTTCACAAACGATATTCAATATACAATAGGCATTTTCCAAAATTTCTAATGTATCCTGCCCCCGGTTGACTATGAAGAAGCCATCTACTGCATGCACACGCGTTCAGCCCCAGAAACTCCATATTCATCAAAAATTGCATCAAAGCACTATCTTGTGCTTTTAATGTTCTTTGGAGAAGGATCCTGGACACAAATGTCATCCCACAGTAATTAAAAACGACCGATATTTCCCCACCTCATGAAGGTGGCAAACAAGAAACGTACCCCGAGATATTCTATGGGGGAGCCCAGACTCAGTAGTCATCCCACAGTACTTAAAATCACCTACATAGACCCACTTCCAGAGGTGGCAGTAAAACAAGAGTCTTAAGAAGCAAGATTGCTAATCACGTGCAATTTCAACAATTGCACAACCCAGGGCAGCATGGGTTTAGAGCAGGTTGATCCTGACTCTCGCAGTCAGGGCTAGGATTCATGTTAGGAAGGTTGTGTATAAAAGCTGATTTGACAAGACTACGTCTGTGAAGGCTAGAAAAAGGAAAGACAGTTTTAGCGGAGGACTAAATATCTGGATGGCTGTGATCTCCAACACGACAGAAAAAGAGCACTGTTCGAGTTGGCAAGGCGAACACCTTGCTTGTGTTCTGTCAGAAAGGGAACGACTAGTTCCACGAAAGCACTTGAGAGCACAAGAGCAGGAAATGGAGTAAGTACCGGAAGAATGAGTGGCAGAGGAAATATGAATTAGATCACTACGAAGTTTCACAAAAAGCAAGTTTGATATTTAAAGGACGGAGGGCGTTGTTAATATTTTAAAGATTGGAAATGTGGAGAAGGCAAAGAACATGAGATTTCACAGAAGTGAGTTTGGAGACAAGTCAGTTTAGCATAATAGATAAAGTAGCCCTTCGTTGGCTTTCACTCTTGAGATCAAGAGGAACATTAGTTGACTAAATATCAAGATCTAGCATCTTACGGGCAGGATGTGGCCGAACATGAGTGCTGACGTCTTGAGAGTGACGAAGGTGAGCAGGAGAAAAAAAAACAAGGAGATTTGGCCCATCCAAGAGCCAGCAGGATAAGAGAGAAACCCTAAGGAGAAAATTATATGATAAAGAGGAATGCTAGGCTTGTAAGTTTTAAGAAAACCATGGAAATAAGATAGAGGTGGACAGATAACAAGGAAACATTGAACAAAATCAGCCAGCAGAATAGAGATGAGAGAAAGCTCGAAGTTTAAGGTTGAAAGTTCTTCTGATGCGATCAAGAGAGTTGGAAACATGAGTAAGTGCGAGAGTCAGGGGTAAAAAAAAGTATTCGGATTTTCGTGATCCTGAAGATTAAGGACTAACGCCGGATTGCCTTCTTCAGCAGGAAGAATAATATTGGATTTAAGAGCAGGAAATGAAAATTAATAGCGACTGGGAAGGTGATAAATTTTAGAAAAGGCCATCAATGACAAAACAAGAGAGCACCACGAATAGTAGACATGTCAGAGATATTCTTGGTGAAAGGCATAAATACTTAAATCAATACCAGCACGAGGACCAGGTAAAGTGGCAAAGGAAAAAATAAAAAAGTTGAAGTTGAAGCGGGACAGATTAACAACAGTTACTAAATTCATTAATCACTCTTCAAACAATATCCATAATGTATTTAAAGTCGTACGAAGCCACAGCAAATTCCTGTATTAAGGCCGAAAGCTGTGCGAGGCTTGCATGCTGCTCAACACTGACTCCTGTCTGGGGCGGGAGAGCTCTACACACTAATGATGTGCACTTAACTACTTCATTCAGACACTGAGACCAAAGTTAATAGCTGCAGCTGCAAAATTACCTGTACACTCCTAGATGATTTCAGTCATAATGATCCCTATGGTGGAATCTATTCCACCACAGTGCGTGAGTGGAGTGAACCAGTGTCAGTGTCCATTAGCTTGCTTGCTTTCTCTCTTTCTTTATCTCTATCCTCTCTCTATCCTCTCTCTATCCTCTCATCCTCTCTCTTCTTCTATCCTTTTTCCTCTCTATCCTCTCTCATCCTCTCTCTATCCTCTCTATCTCTCTATCCTTCTCTATCTCTCTCTATCCTCTCTCTATCCTCTCATCCTCTCTCTATCCTCTCTCTATCCTTCTCTCATCTCTTCTATCCTTCTCTCATCTCTCTTCCTCTCTTCTCACTCTCTACCCTCTTCTCATCTCTCTATCCTCTCTTCTCTCTCTCTCTTCTCTTTCTCTTCTCTTCCTTCTCTCCTTCTCTCCTCTCTCTCTCTCTTCTCTTCTCTCTCTCTCTCTCTGAGAGAGAGAGAAGAGAGAGAGAGAGAGAGAGAGAGAGAGAAGAGAGAGAGGAGAGAGAGAAGAGAGAGGAGAGAGAAAAGAGAGAGAGAGAGAGAGGAAGAGAGGAAGAGAGGATAGAGAGGATAGAGAGGATAGAGAGAGAGAGAGAGAGAGAGAGAGAGAGAGAGAGAGAGAGAGAGAGAGAGAGAGAGAGAGAGAGAGAGAGAGAGAGAGAGAGAGAGAGAGAGAGAGAGAGAGAGAGGGCCAACAGTAATATTACGTTCCTTTGACATATCTAGTGATTCTAGTCGTCAATGACTAGATACAGACGCGAGACCTCGACCCATCAAACTAGGATTTCGAATTTAAAAACATCATAGTGGACTGACATTCTCTCATGTTTAGAACACTTAATTTTCGCCTCTAGCACCCATGCCTAGCTGCCGTAGGCATACATTTGAAAGGCAGGGGGACAACAGTCTCAGTCCAACCAAGCACAATGTAAGACGTGCCAGGACTCCCGGTGTGACGTGACACTGTGTACATCAACTAATAAAGGTTGACAGTGTCAGAGTACTGATCTGTGGATCTATGGAATTATACCAGATTCACAAACGAGTGTAGTGAAGGAGATCTAGTGACCTGACCTGTGCTTAGTCACGCCTGACCCTCCCTAGAGCCGCCACTAGAAGGTCGGCTTACAAGCTTGTCAGGTACACACTGCACTTCATAATCTTGCTCAAAGCAGAGGTAGAGATCTAGTGTGGTGTAAGGTTCACATTATGGGGAGTCGGTAGCAGAGTCAGTCATAGTAACGACCACATGGGACAGGTGCGAGACCTGCATTTCACTGCATAAGAAGCTGAACCTACTGGACAATTACAGCCTGGATAATGGACCAGGTGTCATCAGACACATCAGACTGGTAAGTAACAAGTATGCTTAGCACTAACAACCCTGTCGAAGGAGAGAGCTCACCTGTTTAGACCTGGGATGGCTGCAGTGTGCAACACTTCACCTCGTGTTGCAGTGTGCAACACTTCACCTTGACTATCACTATTACAAGAATTTCATAAAAGTAAAAATATATATTTGCTACTTCTCAGAACTACTGTTAAAAAAGTTAGTTAATTTCTGTGCCAGGTTAAATGGTGCGAGGCGCATGTTAATCATATGACGAGGCGCTCATTAGAGACTGCTTCAACCACGTAATTACATCAGTGAACTGAGCGAGGCACAAGTCCTCGTGCACAGCTGCAGTGTATTCAAATTTGAATACTATACCTGGTGTTAATCAGACGAGAGAGTGAAGATGCAGAGTTTCACTCTTGTATCCTCGTTCTCACTCTTCACAGGCGAGGCTCCTCCCATCTTGTAGTATTTATTGTCATATTTACAAAACACTGACCATGCAGGTGAAAGCTCAACCATAAAAAAAAATTAAGGACAATAAAAACTGAGGATAACATTAAAAACTATAAAAACAGCAAACAAACACTTAACACAAATAAATACTATTATGTCAAGTTAGAATAATCAACAATCTCAACTAATAGAGAGAACCTTCACAGCTCGCATAAATTCAGTCGAACACCTAAATTACAGGGAGCGCTTAAGGTCATTAAAACTATACTCCTTAGAATGTAGGCGAGAAAGATTCATCATAATCTACATCAAGAATTCTTGATACTGGAGAGATTGACCCCAAACCTGCACATCGAAATTACGATTGATGAACACAAGAGGCTTGGCAGACGGTGCATGATACCTCCAATGAAAAGCAGAGTGATAAGTACATTGAAAGAACTCAATAAGTGTTAAGGGACCACGACTCCTCGACACCCTCCCTCGACAGATTACTCATAACTGTTCCTGATCAACAGGATTCTGGTATTTATGTTAGACTGTGGGTAGCAGGCACTAACAGCTTGATCATTCAGACCAGCAACCAGGAGGCCTGGTCTGGGACTGGGCTGAAGGGATGGTGACCTAAGTGACTCCATCTAAACTTCAGGTATGGCAGAAGACTCTCCTAAAACTTCCTTGAGGTCCGTACAGGCACCTCGGTAATTAAAACCATGGCAAAAGTGGAAAAGCCTAAGTTATTAGCACACTCTTAAAATATGATCCACAGTCAGCGGCATGCCACTAGCTACACACAGGAGGGAAGGGGGGCAGGAGCACTTGCAAACAGGCGGTTTGAGTGAGATGTATGCGCCCGATCCTAAGTCAACAGATAATTCGTCTCAAAGTGACTCTTCCTGTTGAAAGAGAAGGACCAAACAGTCAAGTGCTGCTAAACACTATAAAACTTGTTTCCAGTCTACAGGGCCCACCTCACCTGCCACTTACTAAGCACGTGTAGATATGGCTCATGAAGTCACCGAGGCAAAAGTCTGATGTAGAGTGGGCTCGCTTACAGCAACTTTTGTCTTGCCACTTGTCCGTTTATTTCCGGAGACTCTTACATGGCCAGAACACCAACAAAACTCCACATTTTTGTATCGCGCGTGGAGATGCACCAACCATTCTTGAATATTTTGGACTAGAGTGTGGACAAAAGCATACTAGACCACGATACACACAGCATATTGGGAGGCTGAGTAAACTCCACTCTTGTATCACAGGTTTATCCCCTTTGTGTTTCTAAATCTTTCCCACATCATTCTAATCTTTCTCATCTGCCTTTCCTTCCACTTCCTTTCAGGCGACATACTCCTTCCCTTTCGTCAGGTCTGGAGTCTGGTGCATCACCATGATACTGTCACCCACAAAGACGAACACAAGACAGCTGGAGTGACCAGTGTTATGAAGGAGTCTGGTGCCTGCTGGCTGTGTGGGGTAAACACAGCTCTCGCTGCAACCTTGTAAAGTGTTATGTAGGTCAGGGTGGCTGCACAATGTGCTGAATCAATTTTGATAAAAAACGTGCTACCTACCAGCCTCACTCACGTCACCTTTCCTCTAAATTATTAATTCTTCCTCATCGTCTCGCTTTTTATTCATTATATTGTGTAATTCTTTGGAGGAGGAGAGTCATTTAGAATCATCATTAAGCATCAGTGAAGCGTTAAGACATTCATTGTGTTAACATAATATAATTTGGAAAGTAGTAAAAGACTATTTTACCGATAACTTTTTACATTAAAAAAAAGATAATTATCACAAAACGTGAGCGCGAGCACACGCACGCACGCGCACACAACTGAGGAAAGAGAGGGAACACAGGGGGAGAAGTGGCACTGCTCATCAAAAACCATTGGGATTTAGAGGAGATGGAAAGAGGGGACAGAGGAGAAGCAAAAGACTACATAATAGGAACACTTCAGACTGGAGGTCCCAAGGTGGTGATTGCAGTGATGTATAACCCACCACAGAACAGTAGGAGGCCAAGGCAAAAATATGATCGAGAGCAACAGAGCAATGGTTGACACACTGACTGAAGTGGCCAAAAGGGCCCATATGGGCAGGGCAAAGCTACTGGTTGTGGGTGACTTCAATCACAAAGAAATTGACTGGGAAAACCTGGAGCCACATGGGGGCCCAGAAACGTAGAGGACTAAAATGGAGGTCATACTGGAAAACCTCATGCATCAACACCTTAGGGACACTACCAGAGAGGGGGTAGAATACGAACAAGCAAGACTGGACCTGGTATTCACCTTGAGTAGTGCAGATACTGAGAACATCACATATGAAAGGCCCCTCAGAGCTAGTGATCACGTGGTTCTGAGTTTCGAATACATATAGTTACAAGTGGAGAGGGAAGCAGGAAGGGCAGGACGAATGAAGCCAAGCTACAAGAGAAGGGACTACACAGGCATGAGGAATTTTCTGCACGATGTTCAGCGAGACAGAACTGGCAATAAAATCAGTAAATGAGATGATGGAATATGTGGCAATTTGCAAGGCAGCAGAGGTTTATACCCAATTGCAACAGAAATAATGAGATTGCTAGGACGAGAACTTGATTCACCCAAAGGTGTAGAGGCGCCAAAACCAAGTGCGCTAGAGAATGGAAGAAGTATAGAAGGCAAAGGACCCAGGGGAATAAGGAGAGTAGTCGAAGAGCCAGAAAAGAAGATGCAGAGGTAACGAGAGAGGCCCAACGACAATACGAAAATGACATAGCAGCGAAAACCAAGTCCGACCCGAAGCTGTTGTACAGTCACATCAGGAGGAAAACAGTCAAGGACCAGGTAATCAGGCAAAGGAAGGAGGGGAAATCACAAGAAACAACCGAGAAGTGAGGAGCTCAACATGAGATTTAAAGAAGTATTTACAGTGGAGACAGAAAGAACTCCAGAAAGACAGAGTGGTGGGGTACACCAAGTGCTGGACACAATACATACAACCGAGGAAGTGAAGAGGCTGCTAAGCAAACTAGATACCTCAAACGCGATGAGGCCCGATAACATCTCTCCGTGGGTCCTGAGAGAGGGAGCAGAGGCGCTCTGTGTACCATATCTATCGAAACAGGAAGGCTACCGGAGGTATGGAAGACAGCAAATGTAGTCCCAATTTTTACAAAAAGAGAGACAGGCAGCATTAAACTACAGACCAATGTCACTGACATGTATATACAAAGTTATGGAGAAGATTATCAGGAGAAGAAAACGGATTCAGGTACGGGAAATCCTGTGTCACAAACCTACTGGAGTTCTATGACAAGTGACAGCAGTAAGACAAGAGAGGGGTGGGTAGATTGCGTTTTCTTGGACTGTAAGAAGGCTTTTCACATACTTCCACACAAGAGATTAGTGCGAAAGCTGGAGGACCAGGCAGGTATAACAGGGAAGGCACTGTAATGGATCAGAGAATACCTGACGGGAAGGCATCAGCAAGTCATGTTACGTGACGAGGTGTTGGAGTGGGCGCCGTGACGAGCGAGGTTCCACAGTGGTCAGTCCTAGGACCGGCGCTGTTTCTGGTATATGTGAATGACATGACGGAAGGAACAGACTGAGATGTGATGTGAAGTTTAGGAGAATTCAATCGGAGGAGGATCAGGCAGAACTACAAAGGGATCTGGACAGGCTGCAGGCCTGGTTCAGTAACTGGTTTCTGGAGTTCAACCCCCACCAAGTGAAAAGTCATGAAGATCGGGAAGGGCAAAGAAGACCGCAGACAGAGTACAGTATAGGGGGCCAGAGGCTACAAACTTCACTCAAGGAAAGGATATTGGGGTGAGTATAATACCTAGCACATCTCCTGAGGTGCACATCAACCAAATAACTGCTGTAGCATACGGACGCCTAGCAAACCTAAGAACAGCATTCTGGCATCTCCAGTAAGGAGTCGTTCAGGACTCTGTACACCGTGTAGGTCAGACCCATTCTGGAGTATACAGCACCAGTTTGGAACCCACACCTGGCCAAGAACGTCAGGAAATTAGAGAAAGTGCAAAGCTTTGCAACGAGGCTAGTCCCGGAGCTAAGGGGCATGTCCTACGAAGAGAGATTAAGGGAAATCGACCTGACGATACTGGAGGACAAGAGGGACAGGGAAGACATGATAACGACATATAAAATACTGAGAGGAATCGACAGGGTGGACAGAGACGGATATTCCAGAGATGGGACACAGCAACAAGGAGTCTCAATTGGAAGCTTTAGACTCGGATGAGTCACACGGATGTTAGGAAGTATTTATTCAGCCAAAGACTTGTCAGGAAGTGGAATAGTCTGGAAAGTGAGATTGTGGAGGCAGGTACCATACAAGAAGAGGTATGATAAAACTCATGAAGCAGGGAGTGACCTATTGAAGACCAGTGAAGAGGCAGGGGCAGGAGCTATGAATCGACCCCTGCAACCACAATTAGGAAAGTACAATTAGGCGAGTATACACACACACCTATCTACCTTCATGTATCCAGAGGATCTGACAAACTGATTGTGCTATTAATCCTTGCAGCAGATTCACTATCCTCCCTGGCATCCCTCGCAGCAGGTTCACTATCCCTCCCTGGCATCCCTCCCTGGCATCCCTCGCAGCAGGGTCACTATCCCTCCCTGGCATCCCTCGCAGCAGGGTCACTATCCCTCCCTGGCATCCCTCGCAGCAGGGTCACTATCCCTCCCTGGCATCCCTCGCAGCAGGGTCACTATCCCTCCCTGGCATCCCTCGCAGCAGGGTCACTATCCCTCCCTGGCATCCCTCGCAGCAGGGTCACTATCCCTCCCTGGCATCCCTCGCAGCAGGGTCACTATCCCTCCCTGGCATCCCTCGCAGCAGGGTCACTATCCCTCCCTGGCATCCCTCGCAGCAGGGTCACTATCCCTCCCTGGCATCCCTCGCAGCAGGGTCACTATCCCTCCCTGGCATCCCTCGCAGCAGGGTCACTATCCCTCCCTGGCATCCCTCGCAGCAGGGTCACTATCCCTCCCTGGCATCCCTCGCAGCAGGGTCACTATCCCTCCCTGGCATCCCTCGCAGCAGGGTCACTATCCCTCCCTGGCATCCCTCGCAGCAGGGTCACTATCCCTCCCTGGCATCCCTCGCAGCAGGGTCACTATCCCTCCCTGGCATCCCTCGCAGCAGGTTCACTATCCTTCCCTGGCATCCCTCGCAGCAGGGTCACTATCCCTCCCTGGCATCCCTCGCAGCAGGGTCACTATCCCTCCCTGGCATCCCTCGCAGCAGGGTCACTATCCCTCCCTGGCATCCCTCGCAGCAGGGTCACTATCCCTCCCTGGCATCCCTCGCAGCAGGGTCACTATCCCTCCCTGGCATCCCTCGCAGCAGGGTCACTATCCCTCCCTGGCATACCTCGCAGCAGGGTCACTATCCCTCCCTGGCATCCCTCGCAGCAGGGTCACTATCCCCCCCTGGCATCCCTCGCAGCAGGGTCACTATCCTCCCTGGCATCCCTCGCAGCAGGGTCACTATCCCTCCCTGGCATCCCTCGCAGCAGGGTCACTATCCCTCCCTGGCATCCCTCGTAGCAGGGTCACTATCCCTCCCTGGCATCCCTCGCAGCAGGGTCACTATCCTTCCCTGGCATCCTCGCAGCAGGGTCACTATCCCTCCCTGGCATCCCTCGCAGCAGGTCATATTCCTCCCTGGCATCCCTCGCAGCAGGGTCAATATTCCTCCCTGGCATCCCTCGCAGCAGGGTCCCTATTTCTCCCTGGCATCCCTCGCAGCAGGTTCACTATCCCTCCCTGGCATCCCTCGCAGCAGGTTCACTATCCCTCCCTGGCATCCCTCGCAGCAGGTTCACTATCCCTCCCTGGCATCCCTCGCAGCAGGTTCACTATCCCTCCCTGGCATCCCTCGCAGCAGGTTCACTATCACTCCCTGGCATCCCTCGCAGCAGGTTAACTATCCCTCCCTCGCAGCAGGTTCACTATCCCTCCCTGGCATCCCTCGCAGCAGGTTCACTATCCCTCCCTGGGATCCCTCGCAGCAGGGTCACTATCCCTCCCTGGCATCCCTCGCAGCAGGTTCACTATCCCTCCCTGGCATCCCTCGCAGCAGGTTCACTATCCCTCCCTGGCATCCCTCGCAGCAGGTTCACTATCCCTCCCTGGCATCATTCCCGGTGAGCCCTGCCTGTACGTCCCTCCTTCCACCTCTACGTCATCCCTCATTCTACCACCATCACCTATCCTCCTCTTTTCATTTTTTCAATCCCGCCCTCCCTACCACTCCCAATCCTTTCCTTTATCTACCTACCTTCCTCCCAATCCTCACAGAACATTTTTTCCCTGATGCGTTCTTCCCTCTACATTACAACTCGATAGAATGTTATGTCAGACTTATAACACGTTAACATCACCTTTTTCCCCAGGGTCAGTGAACGTGTTCCTGCAGCTGCGGCACTGTCTCATACCAGACCTCCTGGCTGACAGCCTCATCACACCCTGCAGCTGCGGCCCTGTCTCATACCAGACCTCCTGGCTGACAGCCTCATCACACCGTGCAGCTGCGGCAGTCTCATACCAGACCTCCTGGCTGACAGCCTCATCACACCGTGCAGCTGCGGCCCTGTCTCATACCAGACCTCCTGGCTGACAGCCTCATCACACCCTGCAGCTGCGGCCCTGTCTCATACCAGACCTCCTGGCTGACAGCCTCATCACACCCTGCAGCTGCGGCCCTGTCTCATACCAGACCTCCTGGCTGACAGCCTCATCACACCGTGCAGCTGCGGCCCTGTCTCATACCAGACCTCCTGGCTGACAGCCTCATCACACCGTGCAGCTGCGGCCCTGTCTCATACCAGACCTCCTGGCTGACAGCCTCATCACACCGTGCAGCTGCGGCCCTGTCTCATACCAGACCTCCTGGCTGACAGCCTCATCACACCGTGCAGCTGCGGCCCTGTCTCATACCAGACCTCCTGGCTGACAGCCTCATCACACCGTGCAGCTGCGGCAGTCTCATACCAGACCTCCTGGCTGACAGCCTCATCACACCGTGCAGCTGCGGCCCTGTCTCATACCAGACCTCCTGGCTGACAGCCTCATCACACCCTGCAGCTGCGGCCCTGTCTCATACCAGACCTCCTGGCTGACAGCCTCATCACACCCTGCAGCTGCGGCCCTGTCTCATACCAGACCTCCTGGCTGACAGCCTCATCACACCGTGCAGCTGCGGCCCTGTCTCATACCAGACCTCCTGGCTGACAGCCTCATCACACCGTGCAGCTGCGGCCCTGTCTCATACCAGACCTCCTGGCTGACAGCCTCATCACACCGTGCAGCTGCGGCCCTGTCTCATACCAGACCTCCTGGCTGACAGCCTCATCACACCGTGCAGCTGCGGCCCTGTCTCATACCAGACCTCCTGGCTGACAGCCTCATCACACCCTGCAGCTGCGGCCCTGTCTCATACCAGACCTCCTGGCTGACAGCCTCATCACACCCTGCAGCTGCGGCCCTGTCATACCAGACCTCCTGGCTGACAGCCTCATCACACCCTGCAGCTGCGGCCCTGTCTCATACCAGACCTCCTGGCTGACAGCCTCATCACACCCTGCAGCTGCGGCCCTGTCTCATACCAGACCTCCTGGCTGACAGCCTCATCACACCCTGCAGCTGCGGCCCTGTCTCATACCAGACCTCCTGGCTGACAGCCTCATCACACCCTGCAGCTGCGGCCCTGTCTCATTCCAGACCTCCTGGCTGACAGCCTCATCACACCGTGCAGCTGCGGCCCTGTCATACCAGACCTCCTGGCTGACAGCCTCATCACACCGTGCAGCTGCGGCCCTGTCATACCAGACCTCCTGGCTGACAGCCTCATCACACCGTGCAGCTGCGGCCCTGTCATACCAGACCTCCTGGCTGACAGCCTCATCACACCGTGCAGCTGCGGCCCTGTCATACCAGACCTCCTGGCTGACAGCCTCATCACACCCTGCAGCTGCGGCCCTGTCATACCAGACCTCCTGGCTGACAGCCTCATCACACCGTGCAGCTGCGGCCCTGTCATACCAGACCTCCTGGCTGACAGCCTCATCACACCGTGCTGGTCGCACGCACATCAGCGTAAACACCACAGCCCAAGTACTGACTGAGCAATTTTATCAAGTTTCGTCTTGAAGTATTTCACTCAGTTTTATTGTTAAAGATATAGGTTCCATCTCCCTTGAGCAAGAGCTCCTTATGCATGAAGAAAGAATGTGAAAAAGTCTTGGTCCCTTTACACTTATTTCATTGTCTATCAGTATATTCATCGCACCCCTATTTTTCATAGGGGGGGGGTATTTTTGCACCTTTGCCAAGCCTCTTGTTTTCTTAGGAAGTGATGTTAATATATGTAAGGTATATCAAAGGTATGAAGGTCCATACTTGAGACAAATCTCTGTACAGTTGTATGCGGCGCTGTATGACCCTTGTAGATTTAGCGCTTTTATTGATTATACTAATAATGTAGAGTTGTATAGGTGAAATCTACGCATCCTTCTCGTCGACGTTTCAAGGAATATATAAAGTTCAAGAGACCTTATAGGTTCCCAGTCATTTACGTGCCTGACTGAATTTATACGAGCAGTGAAGGTTCTATGTACATTATCCACATATTCTATTTTCCTGCCATAAAAAAGGACTGTCAGTGTACAGAAGTATTTCAGTCAAGTGTATTCAAGTAACTCGAGCATTATCAGTGGCTTGGCATCTCTATTTGAAAGATTCTACATCCAGTCTATCATTTTCCTCGCGATTGTGATAGTAACAATTGTGATCTTTGAAGGTGAATCTTTTGATACTAAATCCTTTACATTACTCTTACGTTCAACTGAGTGGTGAGTGTTTTATAGTCCATTATAGTATTTATTTCTTCAGTTTTCGCATAGTGAAGTAACAGAAATTTGTCCTCATTGATCTTCCAGTGTCCAGTGAGCAAAAGATGATCTAGTTTACAATAGACTGGAACTTTGCTGTGTCCTCAACGGATGCCACTTACACAAATCCTAGTCTATAAAGGCTGATACAGTGATATGCTGGTCTATTTCGTATATTACAATGAGAACAAAATTGGGCCGAGTGCTGTGCTTTGAGAAACACAGCTTTTTACTATGACAGCCTCTGATTTTAGTTCGTTGACTGTTAATCTTTGGATTCGATTTGTTACCCAAAAACAGTTAAATATCCGCCTGTCTAATTTCCATTTATTAGTTTTACATGCATTTTTGTGGGCTACACACCATGATCACACGAAGACAAAGTCTGTGTACACTACACCGGCATATTGTCTGTCTTCTGGTGTATGCAAGACTATGAGGTGAGCTGTACAGCTGTTGTCTTGCTAGTAGGTGTTTAGTAATCCTGCTGTTGTCATGCTAGTAGGTGTTTGGTAATCCTGATGTTGTCTTGCTAGTAGGTGTTTAGTAATCCTGCTGTTGTCATGCTAGTAGGTGTTTGGTAATCCTGATGTTGTCTTGCTAGTAGGTGTTTAGTAATCCTGATGTTGTCATGCTAGTAGGTGTTTAGTAATCCTGATGTTGTCATGCTAGTAGGTGTTTGGTAATGCTGCTACTTAGAACTATTTGACATATTTTGATAATGTGGGACATCAGTGGTATTGATTGATTTTTTTTTTTTTTTTTGCGACTGCTTTAAAGCCAGTGTCCAGATTTTCTTTCCATAGAATATTTAAGACAATTTAGAGATTTTTTTTTTGTCAATTCTTGATGAATTTGGAGTTGCACGAGTCTGGACTTACGGCAGAGTTAATGTGTATATTTTCAATGGCTTCATCGAAGTCAAGTGGTGTAAGAGATTCGAAGTTGTGAAGTTGTCTGCAAAATTTAGTCTCAGGCATGAAATTTTATTTTGGATTGCCATTCTTTAGTGTGATTAATGGCTCAAACATACAGATGTATTGTGACCCGAAAGTTTCATTCGTTTCGCGCACCACGCCCTTGATTTTGCGTACAATAAAATTAATTGCAGGGCTCGATTTTATTAATGACTGTTCCCCGTCTCTCCTGGACTCTAATGATGAATTCAGTTTGGACTCTTGTGTTTGAGTTCTGTGATTCATCACTGCAAGAGTTAAACCCATCTGCATTTTTACAGCATGTGTGTGGAGCATAATAATAATTAATAATAAATAATTAATAAATAATAAAATAAATACTACCACCACTACTACTAACTGAGGAAGAGGCCTGTTCGTGACATTTTATTAAAATTGTTATACTATTTTTTTTTTACTGAGGATGTATGGCACTATGATACTGTAGAAATTTCATGATAGTCCTGAAAATAAAAAATAAAATTAAAAGGATTCTATCGATAAAGTAACACTAGCACAAATGCACAGGAAAATGTACACTTGCACAAGTACACACCACTGAAAAGGGTTAGTTGAATTTTCCATGCTCTTGAAAGTCTGAAAATCCACCATCTTGGGTTTTCGAAAAAAAAATCGAAATTATTTTTTCAAAATTTTAAATAAAAAACAAAGTATCTTCAGTGATTTTGATAAAAATAACGGCATACAAGTAAAGAACAAAGGTTTCCTGAATAATATAAAGAATTTTTGTAGGAGTGTTGCATAAATAATAAAGCTGCAATACTCCACTAACTTTTCCAAAGATAAACAAATGTCTCTTCAAAAAAAACTATTTGTAGCCAACTATTTTTGCCTCACTTGCAGCATAATAATAATAATAATAATAATAATAATAATAATAATAAATCAAAACAAAATAATTGACGAATTATCCACAATTTACCAGAAACAGAAATTGTAGCTTTCCAGACATTAAGTGATTAGTGACCAGGGCCGCGATTCACGGTGGGAGGATCGAGCCTCCACTGCTCCTTGCGCTCAATGACACAGGTTTATCACTTCGCGTTAATAAAATAACATTAAAGAAATTGTTATTCGGCAAAATTAAAAATTTGCAATAATTCCACTCTGGAAAAACTGTAGAAACAAGATTTTAACAACAATATTTCTTAAAGTACCCACTACTTTAAAAAAAAAAAATTTAAATCATGTTTTGGTTTTCCTCATGAGGAGCCCCCCCCCTCCCCCAACCATTACCTTAAGTCCATGAAGATAAATGGTATAAAATACCGACACGATGGAAAAATAAACAAACACAGTATAATGCTATCCTTTATTAATTACGTTTCACTCACACAGTGGGTTTTATCAAGCCACAAACAGGTAGATATCTCTATGGTTTGATTAATCTCACTGTGGGCGAAACGTAGTCAATAAAGGACCACATTATACTGCATTTGTGTTTATTTTTCCTCCATAAGTCCTAGTGGAAAAAGATGTCCGCAGTATCAGGGTATGTTAATGAGAATATCGCCACAAATGGCTTTTTCAGTCCTACAGGGATAACCAGAGGTGGAGTTAACGGTGAACTAGGGTGACTGCTGGTGAAGTGGGGGGGGGGGGGTCCTGGTGAACAAAAAGTAACAATGAAAGCAACAAGTTTGTTTTTAATGTTCGTGTCACATATGGTTGATGAGCTCCCACAAAAGCTTAAGATGACCTGAACTAATCGTGCCCAATAGTTCAGACAAATTTTTGGCTAGTGCCAGCCAGCTTATGGGAAGCATAATGTAATGGGTCTCATGGGGATCCTGGGCTTATGGGTTTTCAGTAGTCCATACACGTGTGTATGTCTAGAGTTACTGGGTATTAAATAAGGTAACTTGGGGCTGTTGAGTGGATCGTAGGTGTTCCTGCATCTTGTGCTGTGTATTTTATGTACTAATATTTTACCCGGTTGAACTAATTGTTATTCTTATTATATTCCAAAAACTGTCAGTAAGGCAATAGTTTCCTTCGTGCCAGTGTAAAGTATTTATTGTTGAAATTAGATTTGTTGAATACACTTGTGAGTAAGTAGGTCTGAGTTTAACTTAAGTTGTGGTCAGTTTATTTTCTGTGGCAGTTCTATTCCTTCCCAGAATTTTATTTTTATGTGAATACAAGGTCAAAGAATTACAGGTTAGTCACCCTTCCTTTCAGAGGACTACTACAGGTTAGTCACCCTTCCTTTCAGAGGACTACTACAGGTTAGTCACCCTTCCTTTCAGAGGACTACTACAGGTTAGTCACCCTTCCTTTCAGAGGACTACTACAGGTTAGTCACCCTTCCTTTCAGAGGACTACTACAGGTTAGTCACCCTTCCTTTCAGAGGACTACTACAGGTTAGTCACCCTTCCTTTCAGAGGACTACTACAGGTTAGTCACCCTTCCTTTCAGAGGACTACTACAGGTTAGTCACCCTTCCTTTCAGAGGACTACTACAGGTTAGTCACCCTTCCTTTCAGAGGACTACTACAGGTTAGTCACCCTTCCTTTCAGAGGACTACTACAGGTTAGTCACCCTTCCTTTCAGAGGACTACTACAGGTTAGTCACCCTTCTTTTCAGAGGACTACTACAGGTTAGTCACCCTTCTTTTCAGAGGACTACTACAGGTTAGTCACCCTTCCTTTCAGAGGACTACTACAGGTTAGTTACCCTTCTTTCAGAGGACTACTACAGGTTAGTCACCTTCTTTTCAGAGGACTACTACAGGTTAGTCACCCTTCCTTTCAGAGGACTACTACAGGTTAGTACCCTTCCTTTCAGAGGACTACTACAGGTTAGTCACCCTTCTTTCAGAGGACTACTACAGGTTAGTCACCCTTCTTTTCAGAGGACTACTACAGGTTAGTCACCCTTCTTTTCAGAGGACTACTACAGGTTAGTCACCCTTCTTTTCAGATGACTACTACAGGTTAGTCACCCTTCTTTTCAGAGG
This sequence comes from Cherax destructor, assembly GCA_009830355.1. Classification (NCBI taxonomy): domain Eukaryota; kingdom Metazoa; phylum Arthropoda; class Malacostraca; order Decapoda; family Parastacidae; genus Cherax; species Cherax destructor. The sequence continues at coordinate 155,767 of WNWK01002426.1, read as the reverse complement.
ACTACTACAGGTTAGTCACCCTTCTTTTCAGAGGACTACAGGTTAATCTCCCCCCCCCCTCTCAATGTTCTCAAAGGACTACAGGTTAATCCCCCCTCCCCCGGGATTTACGTCGTTACTTGCACCAGCTATTAATACACTCGGGATCACTGCAAAAACTGGGGACCGTGCCATCTGTTGAGGGACACCCCCCTACCCCACCCCTTACCATTCCTCCCCTCTCAGCGCAGGTGGAGGCTGGAGGGGTGCCAGCCTCCCTCCACCCAGGATGACCGCTTCCTTCCACCACCCTCCCTCTCTTTTTTTTTTTACCCTTACTTTTACACTCCAGAATAACTGTTACCCTCCAGCATCCATTCCTACCCCCCCCCCCCCACCTTCTCTTCCTCCTCCACTTTACCACTTCTCCTTCCCCCCTCCCTCAATCTCCACAATAACTTGTGCCCCGTCACTAATACTACATAACAATTGAGTCGAAATCTCTCGATAAAGGAGACGGGACTGATTCAATGATAGTAATCTTGATGCTTAGTACAGAGACTGACTCACTGATAGCAAACAAGCAGTTTTAGATAAGGATATTTAATACCAGAGCTTGCCAAACTTTTAAATACAGTTTCTTGAAACATTCCTTGGCTTAATTCTCTTGGTAATTTACTTCACTGCTCTGTAACTCGTACGCACATAACAGTGCTTGAGGCAGTCACAGTGTTAAAGAGTAAAATACCACAAGAGTGAACGACTAAGTCTTCAGGGGGTACCAGGAGAGGCTGTCACTGTGGCCGCACACGTAATAGAAAAGTTCAAATGTTGGCAAGTGAAATTTAATACATTTTGAAATGCAAACTTGTATAAAAATGTGAAACAGCAACCTGACTGATCAGGTGCTGATCCACCAGGAGGCCTGGTTCATTACCGTGCCGCTGACCTCCGAAAACAGCCGAAACTCCGAGGCCAAGAGGTGCAATAAATGTGAGGACACCTTTGTTTACTTGTAACAGACCACAGCAAAGATACTCTTGGTTTTTACCCGTGATGCATCACTCTGCTTTTATACTTCTCCTTCTATTCTAAAAGATTGTCAATTGTCTCTTGTGTCAATTATTGTTCTGTGTAAAAACTCCAGGTGACGGAAAGATGTATAACACGTGTGTAGACACGCAAAAAAAAAACACAAAGAGAGAGAGAGAGAGAGAGAGAGAGAGAGAGAGAGAGAGAGAGAGAGAGAGAGAGAGAGAGAAACAGGTGAAGGCCAACAGGAGTCATAGCGTCGTTAGAAAGCACTTTCTTTTAGAGTGAACGGTAAGTGGAACACAATAGACGAGACGAAACGGTAGAATAGAGCTAAAGCCAGGAGCTGTGACTCAACCCCTTGCAAACACAAGCAGGCGAGTGAAACTAGATGAATCCACCCTCCCTCCCTCCCTCCCTCCCTCCCTCCCGCCTGGCTCTCCCACTGGGACAGGTGGCCACAAGGATGAAGATTGAGAACGAGGTAAAGCTGGTGTGTAGGAAGAATAGGTGGTTCCTCATCACACCATTATACCAGGTGGTTCCTCATCACACCATTATACCAGGTGGTTCCTCATCACACCATTATACCAGGTGGTTCCTCATCACACCATTATACCAGGTGGTTCCTCATCACACCATTATACCAGGTGGTTCCTCATCACACCATTATACCAGGTGGTTCCTCATCACACCATTATACCAGGTGGTTCCTCATCACACCATTATACCAGGTGGTTCCTCATCACACCATTATACCAGGTGGTTCCTCATCACACCATTATACCAGGTGGTTCCTCATCACACCATTATACCAGGTGGTTCCTCATCACACCATTATACCAGGTGGTTCCTCATCACACCATTATACCAGGTGGTTCCTCATCACACCATTATACCAGGTGGTTCCTCATCACACCATTATACCAGGTGGTTCCTCATCACACCATTATACCAGGTGGTTCCTCATCACACCATTATACCAGGTGGTTCCTCATCACACCATTATACCAGGTGGTTCCTCATCACACCATTATACCAGGTGGTTCCTCATCACCCATTATACCAGGTGGTTCCTCATCACACCATTATACCAGGTGGTTCCTCATCACACCATTATACCAGGTGGTTCCTCATCACACCATTATACCAGGTGGTTCCTCATCACCACATTATACCTGGTGGTTCATCATCATCACATTATACCTGGTGGTTCATCAGCACATTATACCTGGTGGTTCATCAGCACATTATACCAGGTTGTTCATCACACATTATACCAGGTGGTTCATCAACATTATACCAGGTGGTTCCTCACAACATTATACCAGGTGGTTCATCACAACATTATACCAGGTGGTTCATCACAACATTATACCAGGTGGTTCATCACAACATTATACCAGGTGGTTCATCACAACATTATACCAGGTGGTTCATCACAACATTATACCAGGTGGTTCATCACAACATTATACCAGGTGGTTCATCACAACATTATACCAGGTGGTTCATCACAACATTATACCAGGTGGTTCATCACAACATTATACCAGGTGGTTCATCACATTATACCTGGCGGTTCATCACATTATACCTGTCGGTTCATCACGCCATCATTATAATGTAGTATACAGAAGAGGGAGCCTAGACTCGGGGGTGGGTCCTTCCACAGTCGCTGGAAAACAACGGTTATAGCCATACTTCACATAGATGCCAGCAAAACAATAGCTAAAAATTATAAACCGATACCCTAATGTACATTATAAAAATCTTTGAATGGGTTTTAAGAAGCAAGATCGCTAACCACATGGATTCACAACAAATGCACAACTCAAGAGCAGGTCGCTCCTGCCCTTCGCAACTACTGCATCATTACGACTGTCTTGGATTCACTGGAAGAAACAAATTGCGGATGTAGTATACACAGACAGCAAAAACCTTCGCTAAGTGTAACAGCGCGCAAAATGAGAGGTAAAGGAATAACTAGAAAAGTGGGCAGAGGGATTTTGAACTTCCTAACAAACAGAATGCAAATAGTAGTCAACATAGTCAGAGGCTGCCACAGCTAGAAACTGTTCCACAGGGCACAATACAGTACTCGCCATCATATTTCTTATCCTCATATCTGATATGAACAAAGTCTTCGAATGAGATGCAGACAATATAGGCAATCACGACAAATTTCAGTTAAAATACTATGGAAAACTTGAGGAAATAAAAGCTAGAATGAAGTATAAAACATTCTAACTACTCACCAGCAAAAATCAAACGTGAAGGACTCGGGTGTGATATCAGAGGATCTCATTTTTAAGGTCCACAACTGTGTCATTGTCACAACCATAAGGACAATGATAAGATAAATAAACTCCAGAACAAGAGATGCTAAACCAATGATGGTCCTCTAAGTTATTTGCTCCCTCTAGGCTGGAATATTCCTCTACATTAACAGTTCCATTTAAGACAGGCAAAATCGCAGATCTAAAGAATGTACAAAGAAGCTTTACTGCTCTTATAAATCCAATCAAGCACCTAAATTACCAGGAATGCTTGAAAACCCTCTAACAGTATTCCTTAGAATGTAGGAGACGCAGATTAATCATAATCTACAGCTGAAAAAAATCTGGAAGGATTGGTTTCAAATATGCACACCGAAATTACGCCCTTTGCAAAATACCCCCAGTGAAAAACAAGGGTGCCACGAGTACATTCAGAAAAGTCAAAAAGTATAAAGGGACCAAGACTCATCACACTCCCTTCATACATAAGGGGAATTACCACAGATCCCTAACTGTCTTCAGGAGGAAAATGACAGGTTCCTAAAGTGTGTCTCTGATCATCCAGGTAGTAGTTCATACACTGAAACTGCTTGGTGCTTGTGCTAACAGCCTGGTTCATCAGGTCAGCAACCAGGTCTGGCATCAGGTTGGAGGGGGCAGCAACCCCAAAATCATTTTCGGATACACTGAGTGGCCCAGCTGATGCTGTCTCCTACGTTTGTGTAATAATATTGGGATTTTGCTTTGTTTGATTTAAGAGTGTGAGTCTCCTTCCCTCACTCACCTTGTATTCTCCCCCATCACAGGCTGAGCCGCCGCCTCCTCCTCCTCCTCCTCTTCTCTTCATTTATAATAATTATAAACGAGAAAACGACAAATCTACAAAGAAAACTGTTTAATTATTGTTACCAAAGAAAACTTAAGCTATAACTTGAGAACCCAAGAGCTGGAGACACAAGAAAACTTCCCCCATGTAGCAGCAGGAGCTAGGGCTCATCCTCCACCTACCCTCACCCATACATCCTCCACCTACCCGCACCCATACATTCTCCACCTACCCGCACCCATACATCCTCCACCTACCCGCACCCATTCATCCTCCACCTACCCTCACCCACACATCCCCCATCCCCCACCAAACTCTCCCTCACCTTATATATATGTTGGTCATTGCGTGATTCGAGAAAAGTATCCCAGTATTGAACCCCAGAAACCTTTAAGTCAATCCACGCAAAAGAAATAGTGCAGAGTGCGGCACAAGTTTTTAAGGCAGTTAAATATTAGCAATGAAGATCTGAAGTAAATCTGAAGAGGTATTCACAAGTTATCACATAGAAACAAACGCCAAATTTCTTCAATAAAAATGGTAACTGAGGATATACATACTTCTAAACTAATTCAAACCTTCCACTAACAAACACCAAGCCAGCAACAGCTTGGTTGACTAGGCAAGCACCAGACGAGCCTGGCCCATGGCCGGACTCTGGGAGTAGAAAAAAATATCGGAACTCAAAAGTATATCAAAGGTAATGGTAAGTTTGAGGGCAGGCTGAAGAGGCATTCTCTTGTTATCTCAGAGACTAATATCTTAAAATACACCAGCACTTTAGGTTTTAAACAACTTGTATTATCAAGTGATTATCGTTGAAGGGTAAAGTCAGTCGGATGAGGCACTCCCAATTTATTGCAGTAAGAGCAATATTTCAATTTCCCTATATTATTGCCATGAAACAAGAGTAAAATGTGTACAAAATGCACTAAAATTTAAACCTGAAAGTTACTGTAGGGATTGGCCCGAAACTTACATACACACACACACACACACACACAAACTACTGGTTATGAACACACGAGGCTTGGCAGACGGTGTAGGATACATCCAATGAAAACAGAGGAGTGATGGGTACACAAAACTAAGTATTAAGGGACTACGATTCAACACCATCCCTCTATTCATAAAGGGTATTACCAAAAAACTCCAAGCTGTTCAAGAGGAAATTCGACCGATTTCTCAAAACAATACCTCATGAGACGGGTTGTGGTGCATACGTTAGACTGTGGAAGAGGGACACTAAAAACCTGATGGATCAGGCCAGCAACCAAGAGGCCTGCTCTAGGAAGGTCCTGTGGCTAATGGGCTTCGCAATCAGGTTGTTGGTGATAGCAACACGCAGTCCATGAACTAAAAATTTACCAAATATTTCCCCCTTAAAGACTATTAATGTTTATACCTTTGATGAGTTTCGAGAGTTTCTACTCACGGAGCCCGACCATGAACCAGGCTCGTCTGGTGCTACATGTAAAAAGAAACACTTTTCGTCTTTCTTTTTAGGTCACCCTGCCGCGGTGGAAGACGGCCGTGGCGTTGAAAAAAAATAAAAATATTAAATTCCAGTACTGTACATACATTGAATTTCATCATTATGCAAGAAAATTAACTCCAGCAACTTTAAGCTAGCAATGAAGGTATATTAATACTGAAACGAAGGTACATTAAAATTAATGCAATTAATACACCCACCGAAATTCTGAAATGTTGTGTATTGGTCGACTTCCTTCAAGGAAAGCACTACCATGAATAATTTTTTTTTTTACTGCTGAATGAGTTATATTCTTTTCGCAATTTATCAGTGGTCTTAGATTCTGTCTCTGAAATTACGGTTGAATTGTATAAACTGAGTATATTGCTCAACTGGAGACAACAAGAGCGAGTAATATATTGATGAAGTAAAGAGTGTGGAGCGATGCTCTAGTGCACATCAACATGAAAGTGCGAGACTGATGCTGCATTAAACATGGACGTAAACTTGGTCAGGTTGCAACAATTTTAATGAAGAGATGATCAAATTTAATGGCGCACTTGCACTGAAATTTCGGTGCATGATTGAAGCACAGCATCGTGCAACAAAGCTTTCGTGGAGGGGGAGGGGGGGGAAGAGTGACTCGGGTTATATCAGGTCTGAATTTGATTAATCATGGCCTAAATTATCGCAAGTTAACAGTCATGATTTGAATCATGACCCGTCTTCCCCCACCATGATTTAACTTAGTCATTTATCTGACATATTAACCTCAATGATCGCCAGTTATCCAAAAATACTTGTCTATGTAAGATACATACAATGGCACTGTGTGTTACCATGTACACACCAGATACATACACTGGTAGTGTGTGCAATCATGTACACACCAGTGATATACACTGGTAGTGTGTGCTACCATGTACACACCAGTGTGGTACAACCATACACACATCAGGTGGTTAAATATAAATAATACATTCTCACTTAGGAAATGTTGGTATACTCTTGCCTAACTCTAGATGGAGTTAAGAGTCGACTTTCTTAAATATACCTATGATGAGCTTAGAGTTTTTCTACTCCCTGAGCCCGGCCTTGGGCCAGGCTCGTCTCGTCTACTGCTTGCCTGATCAATGATGAACGAGATAATTTAAAGAATATGACTAAATATACATGGTGAAGGGGCACCGGTGTCCATGTATAAGTCAATTTTACCAAGTAGAAGAAAGAAGAGCGGAAACAATGAATCGGTGTATCACACGAGAGGAGAACGTGCAGAGTATAGTAACGCAAGAAACCTGGAAGTAAACTAGTCCAACCTGTATCCTGCCGCACACAAACAGGATACCAACAACGGCGTATATTAGACAGGCAAGTGTAAAAGAGCATTAAGTAAACCTGAACGAGCAATCCTTCAAAGTACCAGTCACTACATATGTAGAACTATTTCCTGAGTATAAGGCACCAGCGTGGAGCCTACACTAAGTGTGCAGTTGTTCGCCACCTGCTTAATACTAAGTTACGAAGACCGCACGACTTACACAATACTGGGTGGCATACATAGTGCGGACAACACTAATGTTTACCTTGGGAAGGAGCAGCACCAGGGCACCCAGATGAGTCATGAGAGACGTCAAGCAACACTTTACATCACGCTGCTGAAGAATACTAACCAACACATCACATGTGAATGATAAACAAATAACCCCTACAGAGGACACAAACTCATGACAGATGTGAATGATCTCATGAGCCAGAAGAAAGTGGCGGGTCCGGAAACTGGTATTCAATACCCGTAAAGCTGAAACTAGCTAATTACAGAAAATTAAATACACATACAGTGAACAACTCTGAATACACGTTTAATTTGTCAAGTAAAAAAATAAAACAAAAACAGCAGGCCAATTTAATGACTTTACATTCAGCTTTGTCACACACTTCTCCTACCTTGCTGATAGCATTAAGAGTGACTGTGGACAATACTGACATAGTTCAACCTCTGAAACCTTAATACCATAGGTGGTGACCATTTGATAAAATATTATTTATTGTGGAGTAGAAGTGAAGTTACTGGTCTTCACAGCACTGTATTGCAATGCATTGTGGGTAAGTGCTTGTGTGTATAGTGTTTCAACTTGACTGCCATAATGACGTAAGTCACTGCTTGTAGTAAACATATGACAAACTCTTCGATGATTTCCTTCGATGAAAATACTTAGATGTGAAACAAAGACTAAAGGGTAGGAACCTCCATGCCTTGACTGATACAAAGTGAGGACAATCTTATCTCAGTAGTGTACGAGGCTGTCAAGTATACACGGATGATAACTTGTGTCCTCAGTATTCTTCATGGAAGTCGTATTACTGGTGTCTACCTGGCGATGCTTCAACAACTCGTAATCCTCTTGACTCCTCCTCAGAGTAGACGACCTTGTGAGTCCTGATGATGGTGTTCACCTCATTCACTTCCACGGGAACACCATACTCACGTGGATCACCAACAGTACGGTGAGACTTGCCAAATTTCATCTTGAAGACAGCTGATCTCTTGGCAATTCTCTCCTTTATTTGAAAGATGTTGAAAAGTTCTAGACCATTTATGTTTATTGAAATTATCAACATTTGTAATGGTATTATTAATCTACAACAATATATAGAAATTAAGGGAATACAAGTGTCTAACAGTTTCATACTCAACACACACACGAGTCAACATGGACAATATACAACACAAAATAAGTATTATTCATGGTACAACTTAACAAATCTTTGAGGACAAAGATTTGTTAAGTTATACCATGAATTAAGGAAAGATCCTGGACTTCACCTTACGAAACAGACAAAGCAAATGCGATAGTAATTATGGACAAGGTAGATTATAGTGGGGAAAATGAACATTAGAAGACGGGGGAACTTACGTGCATCTTAAAGCCCTTTTGCAGTAGTCTGAAGTTTTTGTTTTACCGCAAATGATTATATTAACCTCATTCTCAGGTGTGTATTATACTTTTATAATCAGTATTTCTGGCTTTGAAGGTTAATATTATCCAGAACATCATTTCCTTGCACGAGTGATGTAACACTATAGTAATCCTTGAGCCTAAGATCTTCCCTCTTGTTCTTATTTGTTATTATATTCTCAAGAAAATTAAGTGGAAAGTAAAACAAACTAACAGAGCAGCCATCTCCACGTGCTGAGTTCTGGTTATTTTTAATGACTATTTCAGTCATGGAAAATAACAAAGCTGCTGCTCAGTGTATATATTGTCTGTCTGGACAAAATATACTAATATGCGATCAAATATGATTAAATCACAAAATTGCCTAAACATCCTGTGCACATAATGGACCGCCATTACGATGGCTCAGTAACAGAAGCGTTGGTTTTATAAACATAAGAAAATAAAAGATTTATTAGTTTCCTTTAAATGATTTCGAGGCCCCGACAGCCAAGAAAAATAGCCAAGTAAAGTATTTGTGGCCCGGGTGTTCCCATGATTCACCCGAGTGCCCCCCCCCCCACCTGTGACCACACTACCACCCCCACTGTCAACTAGAGGTTATCTGGCCTCCACCCCACCCAGTCCCCAAGCTCAGCATATCATTACAGTGTATGAAGCCCATTCTATGTGATGGAACATGACAAGAGTTAGCTTGGAAAACAATCACTCGCCCACCACCACACCCACCACCACACCCACTCCCACCCACCAGTTTATTATTAAACGAACCTGGGAAACACTGTGCTGCTACCATATCATATATTATAGTTACACTGTGGGAACACCTGCAGTGTATAGCAACACTAGTCATCATGATAGCTACACTGGGAACAGATGTTAGCTATGTTTCCCTGTTATATTGCAACCTAGTAGTTACTGAACCATCCTGATCAGGATGGCAACATTCAATTAAATATGCACCATCCTAGCTTGTCACCTGGCATACCTCACACATCTACTTGTAACATCAAAATACATAAATAACCCACACATAGGAGAGAGCAGCTTACCACGACGTTTCGGTCGGACCGAAACGTTGTGGTAAGCTGCTCTCTTCTATGTGCGGGTTATTTGTGTATTGTTCCAGTCACGGTATTGTGCCTTTTTGTTCATCACAATACATCCGGACATAAGTAACCGTCAGTTTTCATAACGTTTTTCTTATTTCTGTACAAGCGTCATTTAGAATAGGCTATGTTTGATTAGTCGGATTATCTTTAATTCATGATAATTTTGGGGAAAAGTCCTGCCAATTAAACAGCCAATAATAAGTCTAGATTGTTGGTTATGATGTTATATGTATGGAGCTTATCTCTGGCCCACACGTTATCTCTGGCCCACACGTTATCTCTGGCCCACACGTTATCTCTGGCTGCAAGGTCCGTGTGTTTTAATTTTATTTCCTAAAATAATAAAGTTAATTTACGAATCTGGGGACTGACTATATTGATGAGACGACTGTGGGAGTTAAGTGAACCACTGACACCACTGACAACACACTAGCAGGTAGTGGAAAACAATTCTATACACAATATCATGTATAAATATGACAAACATTAGTGTTAGATGAGATACATAATACGAAATACAGTCAGTGTCGTGTTCGCCACCATAAAACATCTGAGAATATCCAAACACCATCATACACGAACATAAAAAAACATAACTTGAGTATATTCTTGCCATACAATGACTGACGAGATGAATGTCTGAGAAACCTCAAGGAACTTGGACCCGCGCGTCAGGGAACTTGTGTCATACAACGAGATGAACACAACCATCTTATGTAATGAACAGAACTGTTCGTCAAGGAGAAAGATCAATACAGAGAGTCCGTTTTAATCAGCACATCACCACCAATACAGAAAAACACAAGGAAGTTAGCATATCAACACATCCTTGGCACAGATATCATGCCAGACTACACAATAGATGCACATCTCTACTTCTATCACCTCTGTGCACACGTTGCTCATGTAATGTTTACCGACTTGAAAAAAGTCGTACATCAAGCGAGTCTTTGTAATACATAAGATATTCTTACTGTTTTTATAGTGTCGTTTTATTCCAACGTTTGGGTATTAACATACGTATCAACCTACATGTGACGAACATTGTGAAACATGGTTTAGGAACTCGTTATACCTGACTTCATGGAGCCCAGGAGCTGGAGCTTATTCACCTACCCTCAACATGTACTTACCCTCCACACCCCCGGAGAAGAGAGGAATAAAACTTATATTTTAGTATACCACAGAGACGCTGTTGCCACTATAAACTTAATGTAATAAAAAAAAAGTCAGAGGGAGGGGAAGAGAGGGGATTTATAAAAGAGTAGGAAATGTGGCGCGAGGGGAGAGATGAGCAGCAGATGAGTATATGAAGGGGAGAGTGAAGAGGGGAGGGCTGAGGGGAAGCTTACATACACCTCGGGGTAGAAGTCTACTGTGGACAAGGGCAGAAGTTGCAGCTAATGTACACCTCATAATTGTACTCAACTCTGAGTCGTTTTCTAGAGCTTATGTAACATTAAGAGAACCTTCTGCAAACTTTTCTTCTGGCTGTGAGTGTAAAGCGTGGGGAAGATGGCGGCTGTGATGTTAGTAAGTGCAGGTTAGTGTTGTACTGGTGCTTCCTCAGTAACTCTCGCACCTTCACACCCTCCTCTTGGCTCACCAACACACTTACCAACTCTTACATGTATCTGTAACTGCTGAAATTTAATTATACATCTTAGGCAAAGCAAAATAGTTTTCTTTTTATAACATTGTACATTCACAATTACTGTTACACATGAAAGGTTGTCTTAGATCACACTGTACACTAACAATGTTACACATGAAAGGTTGTCTTAGATCACACTGTACACTAACAATGTTACACATAAAAAGTTCACTGTGAAAAAAATAGTGAACTTCCAAACGCTTTCATGAGAAATCAGGAAAGGGCTTGGAAGTTCACTATTTTTTCACAGTGGATGTTGTGCATATTGTGACAACACCTGTGTAATTACTGTAATCTTACTGCAACACATCTTAGGAAAATATGAAGTTTACAGTGATGCCTCAGATGTTCACATGACTGAAGTTAACAATAAAAGTTAATTATGAGTTTACTGCAAGTGTTCGCCTACTTTACCGCAAATCCAGCAAGCAGCGCTCGACAGCGACCTCCGGCAAGCAGCGCTCGACAGCGACCTCCGGCAAACAGCGCTCGACAGCGACCTCCGGCAAGCAGCGCTCGACAGCGACCTCCGGCAAACAGCGCTCGACAGCGACCTCCGGCAAGCAGCGCTCGACAGCGACCTCTGGCACTTCGTGTGTTTGGGGGCCACATTTTCCAATTGTCAGGCCACAGAAACATTTTACGACTAATGTAGAGGAAAAATATTATCAACAGATACTGTCTCAGATACCACCAACAGATACTGTCTCAGATACCACCAACAGATACTGTCTCAGATACCACCAACAGATACTGTCTCAGATACCACCAACAGATACTGTCTCAGATACCACCAACAGATACTGTCTCAGATACCACCAACAGATACTGTCTCAGATACCACCAACAGATACTGTCTCAGATACCACCAACAGATACTGTCTCAGATACCACCAACAGATACTGTCTCAGATACCACCAACAGATACTGTCTCAGATACCACCAACAGATACTGTCTCAGATACCACCAACAGATACTGTCTCAGATACCACCAACAGATACTGTCTCAGATACCACCAACAGATACTGTCTCAGATACCACCAACAGATACTGTCTCAGATACCACCAACAGATACTGTCTCAGATACCACCAACAGATACTGTCTCAGATACCGATTGTCTCAGATCACAGATACTGTCTCAGATACCACCAACAGATACTGTCTCAGATACCACCAACAGATACTTCTCAGATAAACCAACGATCTGTCTCAGATACCACCAACAGATACTGTCTCAGATACCACCAACAGATACTGTCTCAGATACCACCAACAGATACTGTCTCAGATACCACCAACAGATACTGTCTCAGATACCACCAACAGATACTGTCTCAGATACCACCAACAGATACTGTCTCAGATACCACCAACAGATACTGTCTCAGATACCACCAACAGATACTGTCTCAGATACCACCAACAGATACTGTCTCAGATACCACCAACAGATACTGTCTCAGATACCACCAACAGATACTGTCTCAGATACCACCAACAGATACTGTCTCAGATACCACCAACAGATACTGTCTCAGATACCACCAACAGATACTGTCTCAGATACCACCAACAGATACTGTCTCAGATACCACCAACAGATACTGTCTCAGATACCACCAACAGATACTGTCTCAGATACCACCAACAGATACTGTCTCAGATACCACCAACAGATACTGTCTCAGATACCACCAACAGATACTGTCTCAGATACCACCAACAGATACTGTCTCAGATACCACCAACAGATACTGTCTCAGATACCACCAACAGATACTGTCTCAGATACCACCAACAGATACTGTCTCAGATACCACCAACAGATACTGTCTCAGATACCACCAGATCTGTCTCAGATACCACCAACAGATACTGTCTCAGATACCACCAACAGATACTGTCTCAGATACCACCAACAGATACTGTCTCAGATACCACCAACAGATACCGTCTCAGATACCACCAACAGATACCGTCTCAGATACCACCAACAGATACCGTCTCAGATACCACCAACAGATACCGTCTCAGATACCACCAACAGATACCGTCTCAGATACCACCAACAGATACCGTCTCAGATACCACCAACAGATACTGTCTCAGATACCACCAACAGATACTGTCTCAGATACCACCAACAGATCTCGTCTCAGATACCCCAACAGATAGCCAGTCTCAGATACCACCAACAGATACTCGTCTCAGATACCACCAACAGATACTGTCTCAGATACCACCAACAGATACTGTCTCAGATACCACCAACAGATACTGTCTCAGATACCACCAACAGATACTGTCTCAGATACCACCAACAGATACTGTCTCAGATACCACCAACAGATACTGTCTCAGATACCATCAACAGATGTATCAAATCTACCGTTGCTATCCAAAATCTTCGAGAAAGTTGTGCACAAGAGATTATACTCGTTTATAACGACACAAAGCATACTCAACCCCTGCCAATTTGGCTTCATGAAAAATAAAAGCACTAACGATGCAATAGTAAAAATGATAGACCTGCTTTACACAGCACTCGAAAATAAGGAATATCCATTAGGACTTTTTATTGACCTAAGGAAAGCTTTCGACACAGTAAACCACGGCATCCTACTCCACAAACTTGACCACTATGGAATAAGAGGTCATGCACTAGCATACTTCAAATCCTGCCTCACTAATAGGTATCAGTATGTCACTATTAAAGACACATCCTCCACGAGACTACCACTAGACACCGGAGTACCGCAGGGAAGTGTCCTTGGTCCCCTGCTCTTCCTCTTATACATCAATGATCTTCCCAATGTATCAACACCTGAAACCAATACTCTTTGCTGACGACACAACTTATGTCATCTCCCACAGAAACCTTGCCACGCTTAATACCATTGTTAACGACGAATTAATAAAAATATCAACATGGATGACAGCCAATAAACTTACACTCAACACTGATAAGACCTTCTATATTAAGTTTGGCAACAGAGCAGGTGATCCACAATTAAACATTAAGATCAACACTACACCTATTGCTAAACATAATGAAGGAAAGTTCCTGGGCCTTCACCTTGACAGCAGCCTGAAATTCAGCACCCATATCCAACACAAAGAAAGTGTCCAAAACTGTGGGGATCCTCTCTAAGATACGGTATTATGTACCACAATCAGCCCTACTCACACTATACTACTCACTCATCTATCCCTACCTCACATATGCCATTTGTGAATGGGGATCAACAGCAATTACCCACCTAAAGCCAATAATAACCCAACAAAAAGCCGCAGTAAGAATTATCACGCAATCCAACGCTAGGCAGCACACGTCCCCACTCTTCAAAGACCTAAACCTACTCACTGTCCAGAACATCCATACTTACTACTCTGCTATCTACATTTATAGAACCATTAATTCCAACTTTAACCCTGAGCTAAAACACTTTCTTGACAGTTGTGACAGGACCCATAGACATAATACTAGACATAAACATCTCTGACATTCCCCGTGTCCGACTAAATCTATACAAAAATTCAATGCGCATAAAATGGCCTAAAATCTGGAACTCCCTGCCTGAAAACTCTAGAACTGCAGACACAACCTCCATTTTCAAAAGCACCGTTAAAAAACATTACACTTACGCACCCAACCGGTAGCTAACCACATGAAAACTACTTTATCTTGCACATATCCACAGCAAAATACACTTATTGATATCTGTGATTCCCCTTAATTTGCACAGGACTAACCAAAATTCTAATACAACTATTGCTTCATAATTCTTAAAATAGTCATAAGTTTGCCTAAGACACTCCAATATAGAAACTGTATTATCCCAATACATCACCTTTACCATTAATATATAAACAAATTGTTAAATTCTTAAAAGTTTAAATTCCAGTACCTCAATTTTGTAAACCTAGTTAATCACTACAATTACCTAACCTTACTATCTGTATAATCATCGTGTCGCTATTGAGTAAGACCTATCATAAGACTGCCTGAAAAGCCTAATATCTACTTCATAAAATGTATAATTATAAGTACACTCCACCTTGTATATTACTAGAAATAAAGAATTTGAATCAGATACTGTCATAGATACCATCAACAGATACAAAGTTACTATCAAAGACATCAAAAGATGCTATCATAGATATCAAGATGCTATCATAGATATCAAGATGCTATCATAGATATCAAGATGCTATCATAGATATCAAGATGCTATCATAGATATCAAGATGCTATCATAGATATCAAGATGCTATCATAGATATCAAGATGCTATCATAGATATCAAGATGCTATCATAGATATCAAGATGCTATCATAGATATCAAGATGCTATCATAGATATCAAGATGCTATCATAGATATCAAGATGCTATCATAGATATCAAGATGCTATCAGATATCAAGATGCTATCATATATATCAAGATGCTATCATTACGAGACAAAGCTCTAAAGTACAAAATATACACAGCACATCATGGCTCGACATTTAATACACATTTAGTAAAATATAAAGATCTCAACCAATGACAACAAACAAGTCATAATAATTTAGTTAATACTTCTATTTGAAATATTCAAAAATAAATTTCGTCATAAATGAGTGTAAATAATAGCAATTACAAGTGGCACCGTAGTGTAACGCACACAGCTGCGTTACCAGTGGCACCGTAGTGTAATGCATATCATATGTACCATATGCATATACTTGTGTAGTATATGTGTGTAGTACCAGCTGTTATAGTTAAGATCCCTTTTGAACCTGTTACGTCACGCGCTCTTCATGTGGGACCCTAGCCCGGGGCATTCGCCCACAGTTGACGGTAGGCATAGTCAAGACTAACAGGTACGGCTGGACACCCTTCCTCACTTACTCAATATATCGTTACCACCCTACGATAGAGTTTCCCTACGACCAACCTTTATCTCCAAGAACCCCGCTGCGCTACCAGTGGCGCCGCAGTGCACCCCGCTGCGCTACCAGTGGCGCCGCAGTGCACCCCGCTGCGCTACCAGTGGCGCCGCAGTGCACCCGCTGCGCTACCAGTGGCGCCGCAGTGCACCCGCTGCGCTACCAGTGGCGCCGCAGTGCACCCCGCTGCGCTACCAGTGGCGCCGCAGTGCACCCCGCTGCGCTACCAGTGGCGCCGCAGTGCACCCCGCTGCGCTACCAGTGGCGCCGCAGTGCACCCCGCTGCGCTACCAGTGGCGCCGCAGTGCACCCCGCTGCGCTACCAGTGGCGCCGCAGTGCACACCGCTGCGCTACCAGTGGCACCGCAGTGCAATGCACACCGCTGCGCTACCAGTGGCACCGTAGTGTAATACACTACTGCATTACCAGTAACACTAGTGTTACTGGTAATGCAGTAGTGTATTACAGTTGGTGTTCTTCACACCAACTCCAAGACTGAGGGACTGATCACCTCATCTTTTGTATATAGTTCTACTGTCTTCAATGTCCTAGAATTTGTATTGATAAAGTCACTGGAGGGCGAAACGTCTGCTCTAAAGATACCCAGATGTTGGACAAAGAGCCTTGCAAGCCATGCGTCCCTATCACTTCTAAAAGTATTATACCCCTTGGTGGTGGCAGGCAAGAGTATCTGCTGATACTGCAAGTGGGAGCAGGGAGAGAAGTAGGAGGATAGGAAGAGGAAGTTGAGATAAGACGAACAGAAAGAGACAAGAGGAAGGAAGAGGAGGAGGAGGGAGGATTGAAAGTAAGATGAAAGAAAAAAGAAAAGGAAAAAGGGTAAAAAAAAAAAATACAAAAATGGAAGTAAATAAAATAAGTAAGAATATAACATAAGCGAACCCAGGAGGGTTAATAAGCCAGGAGGGTTAATAACCTAGTAGGGTTATTAACCCTTGAAGGGTTAATAATCCAGGATGAGCTGAAACAGCAGGCAGCAAAACACAGTTGACGCTAAACACGCGACTAAGAACATGAGAAGCTGAGAGGAACCCAGCTAACCCTGCCAAGATTTCCAGACGAAATTAAGCGTGTTTGAGCATAAATCCTGCATGTACCCGTGTCTGGATTATGTGGCTTGCAGACACGACATCAGGATAGCTTGCTGGTAGACGGATGCTGCTTTTATGAGCCGATGAAGTAGGAAGTGACTTCAGTGTTCGTTCCTTCCTTCCTTAATTCCTCCCTCCCTCTCCATAACATACTTGTTGCATTTTTTTCCGCTGCCTCCAGATATATCATAAATGAATGAATATTCGGTGGGAGTACAAACTCCTAGGGTGCGACCCACAACAGCCTACAAACACCTAGGTACTCCATATGTTATGCTAGGTGAACAGGGGCAGCAAGTGTCAGGAGACTTGTTTCCTGAGGATTAAATCTCAATCCTTTCAGTTGAGATCCCAATTCTTTCCCAGTGAGGAACAACAGTGACGTCTGGAAAGGTGGGCAGTGAAATACAGCTCTTAAGTGACACCAGTGAAGCACTATGTTTACATTCTGAAGGGTATAAGTGTGTGTACACAGAGAGAAGTAGGATATATACACTCCCGAGGGGAAAGGGTGGGCGTGAGATTTATATTATATATATATATATATATATATATATATATATATATATATATATATATATATATATATATATGTCGTGCCGATTAGGTAAAACTTGCGATTTTGGCTTAAATAGCAACGCTCTTCTTGCCATATTAGACAAGCGAAAATTTGAGTATGCAATAATTTCGCCAAAATCATTCTGAACATAACGAAAAAAATATATTTCATTGTGTTTGTTTATTATTAAATTAATGTTAACGTATCTAAAATATATTTAGTTGGGTTAGGCTAAATTAAATTGCGCTTGTTGTAATAAGGTTAGGTAGGTTTTCAAAGTTTCTCTTGGTACAAAATTATAAATTTTTACATTAACATAAATGAAAAAAAATATATCTTTAAACGTATAAGAGAAAATTTTAGAAAGGACTTAATTTTAAATGAGTTCTTGCTAATTGACCAGTTTTACCTAATCGGCACGACATATATATATATATCGTGCCGAATAGGTAAAATATGATTTTGGCTTTATTAGCAACGCTCTTCTTGCCGAATAAGGCAAGTAAAAATTTGTCTATGCAATAATTTCGCAAAAATCACTCTGAACCTAACGAAAAAAATTATTTCATTGTTTGTTTATTATTAAATTATTGTAAACTTATCTAAATATATTTAGTTGGATTAGGCTAAATAAAATTGCGCTTGTTATAATAAGGTTAGGTAAGTTTTCTAAGGTTTTTTTTGGTACAAAATTATTAATTTTTACATTAACATAAATGAAAAAAATATATCTCAACTTATAAGAGAAATTTTTAGAAACTACTTAATTTTAAACGCGTTCTTGCTAATTGACCAATTTTACCTATTTAGCACGACACCCACACACACACACACACAGGGAGGCAACAACGGGTCATGGTGCATGATGAGGTATCACAGTGGGCGCCTGTGACGAGTGGTGTACCGCAGGGGTCAGTCCTAGGACCAGTGTTATTCTTGGTATATGTAAATGACATGACGGACGGGATAGACTCAGAAGTGTCTCTATTCGCAGATGTGAAATTAATGAGGAGAATCACATCGGAAGAGGACCAAGCAGGACTTCAAACAGACCTAGACAAGCTTGACATCTGGTCTAGCAACTGGCTTCTCGAATTCAATCCCACCAAATGCAAAGTCATGAAGATCGGAGAAGGGCAAAGAAGACCGCTGACAGAGTACAGGCTAGGCGGACAAAGGCTACAAACCTCGGCAAAGGAGAAAGACCTTGGGGTGAGTATAACGCCAAGCACGTCTCCGGAGGCACACATCAACCAGATAACTGCGGCAGCATATGGGCGACTGGCAAACCTAAGATTAACGTTCCGTTACCTTAACAAGGAATCGTTCAAGACACTGTACACCGTGTACGTCAGGCCCATACTAGAATATGCAGCACCAGTCTCGAACCCACACCTGGTCAAGCACGTAAAGAAACTAGACAAAGTGTAAAGGTTTGCGACAAGGTTAGTTCCACAACTCAGGGGTCTGTCCTATGAAGAAAGGTTGAAAGAAATAGGACTAACAACACTGGAGGAAAGAAGGGTCAGAGGAGACATGATAACGACATACAAAATACTGCGGGGAATCGACAAGGTAGACAGTGACAGGATGTTCCAGAGAGGGAACACAGAAACAAGGGGACACAACTGGAAGCTGAAGACTCAGATGAGTCAAAGGGATGTTAGGAAGCATTTCTTCAGCCACAGAGTAGTCAGGAAGTGAAATAGTCTAGAGAAAGATATAGTGGAGGCAGGAACCATACATAGTTTTAAGACAAGGTTTGATAAAGCTCATGGAGCAGGGAGAGCAGAGACCCAGTAGCGAACAGCGAAGAGGCGGGGCCAGGAGCTGAGTCTCGACCCCTGCAACCACAATTAGGCGAGTACAATTAGGTGAGTACCACACACACACACACACACGGGGAGAGGGACAGAGAGGGGAAGAGAGAGAGGGAGGGAGACAGACATTTTTAAACACTGATTATAATCAGTGTTTAAAATTAATCCATAATTATGGATTAAAATAATGTTGAGTGTTGGTATACAAGTGATATGTAGCCTTAATGACCCTTGTGTAGTCGATAGGCTTTAAACCTTATAAAGCAAAAGCAGCAGTGAAGCATTAGCAGAGGTGGATAAGGCGAGCCACGGGGTGCTCCCTCACCAAGATAACAGCCAGAGGTAAGATACCACAAAGATAACAGTGTAGAGATAGCCTCTTACCAGATAACACCACACAAACTGGGCACCATTATCAGCGTGTGAGATGTGGGAAAGGGAGAGGTTGGTAAAGTGAGAATGGGGGCGGAAGGGGGTTTGGAAGGGGGAACAAAAACAGGGCGGAAGGGAGGTTATAAAGAAGGGAATGAGGGCAGAGGGATAGAGTTCATTTGGGTAGCGAGCCAGTAGTCGCTTCTGTGATGTGAGTGGAACCCTCCCCTCACTTCCCCGCCCCTTACCCATCCCCGAACAAATCCCTGCCCTTTCCCAACCCTCTTCCCTGCACCTCTCCCTTCCCCCACCTCTCCCTTCCCCCTTCCTCCACCCTCCCTGCCCCCTTCCCTCTGCCCCTTCCCTGCCCCTTCCCATGAACCCCTCCCTGCACCCCTCTTTGCCCGCTTCCCTGCCCCCTTTCCCGCACCCCTCTTGCCCCCTTCCTTGCACTCCCTGCCCCCTTCCCAACACCCTTCCCTGCACTCTTCCCCTTCCCTGCACCCCTCTTTGCCCCCTTCCTTGCACTCCCTGCCCCCTTCCCTACACCCATCCCTGCACCCCTCCCCTTCATGATTCACACCACCAGCTTTGCCGAGATGGACACACAGACACACACATATATAGTATGCAAGGTCATGGAGAAGATTATCAGAAGAGTGATGGAGCACCTAGAAAGGAATGAGCTTATCAACGATGGCCAACACGGTTTCAGGGATAGGAAATCCTGCGTCATAAACAATACTGGAGTTCTATGACAGGGTGACAGCAGTAAGACAAGAGAGAGAGGGGTGGGTAGATTGCATTTTCTTGGACTGTAAGAAGGCATTTGACACAGCTCAACACAAAAGATTAGTGCAAAAGCTGGAGGACCAGGCAGGGATAACAGGGAAGGCACTACAATGGATCAGGGAATACCTGTCAGGAAGACAACAGCGAGTCATGGTACATGGCGAGGTGTCAGAGTGGGCGCCTGTAACGAGCGGGGTGCCACAGGGATCAGTCCTAGGACCGGTGTTGTTTCTGGTATTTGTGAACGACATGACGGAAGGAATAGACTCCTAAGTGTTCCTGTTTGCAGATGATGTGAAGTTGATGAGAAGAATTCAATCGGACGAGGACCAGGCAGAACTACGAAGGGATCTGGACAGGCTGCAGACCTGGTCCAGCAACTGGCTCCTGGAGTTCAACCCCACCAAATGCAAAGTCATGAAGATTGGGGAAGGGCAAAGAAGACCACAGACTGAGTACAGTCTAGGAGGCCAGAGCCCACAAACCTCACTCATGGAAAAGGATCTTGGGGTGAGTATAACACCGGGCACATCTCCTGAGGCGCACATCAACCAAATAACTGCTGCAGCATAAGGGCGCCTGGCAAACCTAAGAACAGCATTCCGACATCTTAATAAGGAGTCATTCAGGACCCTGTACACTGTGTACGTTAGGCCCATACTGGAGTATGCAGCGCCAGTTTGGAACCCTCCCCTAGCCAAGCATGTAAGGAAACTAGAGAAAGTGCAAAGGTTTGCAACAAGACTAGTCCCGGAGAGGTTAAGGAAAATCGACCTGACGACACTGGAAGACAGGAGAGATAGAGGGGATATGATAACGACATATAAAATACTGAGAGGAATAGACAAGGTGGACAGTGACAATGTTCCAGAGATGGGACACAGCAACAAGGGGGTCACAGTTGGAAGTTGAAGACTCAGATGAACCACAGGGATGTTAGGAAGTATTTCTTCATTCACAGATTTGTCAGGAAGCGGAATAGTCTGGGAAGTGATGTAGTGGAGGCAGGATCCATACATAGTTTTAAGGAGAGGTATGATAAAGCTCATGGAGCGGGTAGTGACCGAGTATCGGCCAGTGAAGAGGCGGGGCCAGGAGCTGTGACTCGACCCCTGCAACCACAACTAGGTGAGTACAACTAGGTGAGTACACACACTCGACCCCTGCAACCACAAATAGCTGAGTATATACACACAGACACAATAGTGATAGAAAAGATCCACCACCAAACAACAGAAGACTGAGTGAGAAAAGTATGATGAGAATAACAGGATAATGATTCGCGTATTGGACACAGTGACTGAAAGGGCAAGAAGAAACAAAGTTAAACTCGTAGTACAAAGAAATTTCAAGCACAAGACTGGGAAAAACTGGGGCGCCCTTAGAGGACTAGAAACAGAGGAAGCGAAACTTATAGAAGAAAACAAGAGGCGGGGAAGGAGATAAACCAGCGAGACTATCTGGTTTTCACACAAAATGAATACGACATAGCAGAAATTAATTGTGGGAAACCAATAGGAGCCGGTGATCATGTGGAAATAAGCTTTGAGTACCTGATGGAAAGGGGAATGGTGAAATAAAGGGAAGTAACAGATTATGGGACAACACCAGAGGGAACAACGATGGCCTAAGATTTTTTCTGAACGAAGTGGAATGGGAGAGAGAGAACTTGAAAGCAGAACTGTACATGAAATGATGGAGGTAATAGTCAAAGTGCCCAGATGCAAGTAAGAGTTTCATATGCGTGAAGTAAATAAGTAGGAAAAACAGAGTGAATGGTTTAATGAAGTGTGCAGAGTCGCCATGGGAAGGAACAAGAGGGCTGGAAAAAAAATAATGCAGAAATCCAAGAGACAAGCAGGAAAACTGGAAACAAATATGTTAGAATAAGGAGAGAGGCTGAAAGACAGTTTGACAATGATATACAACCAAAGGCCAAAACAAAAACATTACTCAACGATCACATAATAAAAAATAAGACTGAACGAGCAAATAGTAAGGCTGAGGAAGGAAGAAGAGACGCTGATGGAGACTGATAAATTAATATGCAAAATGCTTAAAAAATGATTAGAAGAGGTCTTCACTGAAGGAGGAGGAGAATTACCAGAAGGAGAGCATCAACACCACCAAAGTAGCGAGACCACTACAGGAGCTAGATTTAACAGAAAGCATGCAACATGTCTCCATGGGCGCTGAGAGAATGAGCCCTTTAAGATATTCAACCAATCTCTCCAATCAGGACAGCTGAAAGGAGATTAGAAAATGGGGTCCTGGTTTATAAAAAGGGGGACAGACAGGTGGTGCTGAATTACAGGTCAGTATCTCTGACATACACACTGCCAAAATTCTGGAAAAAAAAGGCAAGAAAAAAGGATGTTACGGACACTGAGTGAAGACTTTTTTTTTTTTAACATAAAACCAGCATGGATTTAGGGATGGAAATCCAGTCTTCTAATCTGGTGGAATTCTACGACAGAATAACAGAGATAAAAATACGAGCTGGGTGGATTGCAATTTCTTGGACTAGGAAAGCATTTGACAGTACCACGCCGGAGATTGGTTCGGAAATTAGAAGAACAAACAGGGTTAAAAGACAAGAGTGCTCCAGTAGGTCAAAGCAGAGAGTAACAGCAAGCGATGAGACATCAAAATGGAAAAAGAGTAACGAGTGCAGCTCTGGAAGAATCGTTGGTAGAACCACTACAGTTCTTAATATACGTGAATGACCTACCAGAGGGGATAATTCCTGTATAACTATTTGTTGAGGATGTAAAACAAACGAGAAGAATAATTACAGCAGAGGACAATGAAATTTCAGAAAGATTTTGGCAGACTGCATAGGTGACAGAACAAGTGGCTTCTCGAGTTCAGTCCAAACAACGCAAGGGCATTCGTTTTGGAGAAGGAGAGGGAAGACCAGTCACTGAGCAAAGCATGGGTGGAGCGAAGCTGCAGATATCAGTGAAAGGACCTGGGGTAAATATAACACCAAGCTCAGCAAACTTCAAAAGAGCGTTTATAAACTAAAAAAAATCCTTCAGAACTCTTTATACGACTTGTTAGTCTAATCATCAAATACACAGACCCAGTATTGAACCTACACATGGTCAAGCAAGTGCAGAAACTCGAAGTGGTCCAAAGATTTGCATTCAGAACAGAGAAATAACCTAAGAGAAGTTTAAGGACCTGAACTTGGAGGACAAGGGAAAGGGGTGATTACTATATATAAAATCCTAATAGGATTTGGTAGGGCAGATAGGTACAGGATCAGGATCAATGAGATACAAGTGAATGAGGCAGTGGTTACCTGTAATCTCTTCGGAGGTCACCGCCCCTACGGCCCGGTCCCATACCAGGCCTCCTTGTTGTTGGCCTGATACATCAGGCCAACGTTTGCACTACCAAGAACTGATTTGAAGAAATTGTCGAATTCCTACTTTGAGACAACTAGGAGTTTGCTGGTAATCCCCCCTCCCTCATGCAAGAAGGATGTTAAGGAGTCGTGGTTACTTTACACACATTGAATTCTCGCTCAGTGTACTAATCGTTTACCTGCTTTACACAGGAAGTATCTTGCACCGTCTACCAAGCCTCGGGTTCATTTGTAGTAATTTCGTTGTGAAGATCAGGGATCAAACCCTCCAGAATCTTCCAGGTGTACATTATCCTGTACCACGCTATTACAACCTCAGGTTCAATGGCCTGTTAACCTGAGTGTAAAAGGGAGCTTGGAGCAAAGAAACAGTAGAAAATGCTTTGAATTTGTATTTCCTTCACCAAGCAATTATGATTATATCAGACTTTTG
This sequence comes from Cherax destructor, assembly GCA_009830355.1. Lineage (NCBI taxonomy): Eukaryota > Metazoa > Arthropoda > Malacostraca > Decapoda > Parastacidae > Cherax > Cherax destructor. The sequence continues at coordinate 131,051 of WNWK01002426.1, read as the reverse complement.
TCTTTTCCTTCACCAAGTATTAGATAAGGCTTTGTAAAATTATGTACACTATGTACAGAGAGAGTAATATAGTACACGCCACAGTCGTTAAGGCAAAACAGCAGCCAATAGACAGAGACAACCGTACCACAACCAGCTCAATGCAGGAATGACAATGACAAACTTGTGAGTGGTATCCACATCACCTTTTGCCATTGTCAAACTCGCATTATGATTGGCTGAACCGAGTCGTTGATTTGATGATGGGGCCCCATCTCAAACCCTTAACGATGGTTCGCTGGTTGGAGGGGAGCCTATGTGGGTGTGTTTAACATGCTCCGAATAAAGGTTACGTACTCTTTGCATGCAACACACGCCTACGTTCTAAGGAATACAGTTCGAGGGACTTCAAGCGCTCCCAGTAGCAATACGATAAAACCCAAGAGGCCAGAAACCAGTGATGTCAAGTAGTCTAGGAGGAGGGGGTTAAGGAGTATCGACCCCGCAATCAAAATCGTTGAGAACAGGCAGGCGCGCACACGCTCGGTATGAGATTTAGGAAGGTATTCTCAGGGAACACACAGGTTTCAGCAAACCAAGGCAGAAGAGTGCAACAGCAAGTGTTGAATACAATGCACACAACCGAGGTGGTGGTGAAGAAACTACTAAGCGAATTAGATACCTCGAAGGCTGTGGGACCAGATAATATCTCTTCGTGGGTCCTGAGAGGGGGAGCAGCGACACTGTGCCACTTGCAACAATCAACAGTACCGAAACAATACAACTGCCAGAGGTGTGAAAGATAGCAAATGTAGTCCCAGTTTTTAGGAAAGGAGACAGACCAGTATCATTGACATGTATGTAAAGTTATGAAGAAGATTATCAGAATTGTAGTGGATCACCTAAAAATGAGTGGGTTTATGTATGAAAAACCAGCATGGCTTCAGGGATTGAAAATCCTGTCATAAACCTACTGGAGTTCTACGACAAAGTAACAGCAGGAAAACAAGAGATGGATAAATTGCATTTTCTCGAACTGTAAAAAGGCTTTTGCCACAGTATTGAAAATGAGACTGGTGCAAAAGCCAGAGGAACAGACAGGAATAACAGGAAAGCACTAAAATGGACCAGGGAATACCTGACAGGAAAGAAACAACGAGTGATGGTCCGTGACGAGGTGTCGGAATGCTTGCGTGTGTCGAGTGGGGTTCCACAACGATAATTTTTTTTGCAGCTGTGATGGTGACATTGTTTATGATCCTTGAAGGTGAGATCTGACAATAACTACCAGGTCTCTCACATTTGTCTTACGCTCCATTGAGTGATTCGAGTTTATTTTATACTCCATTGTATTCTTATTTCCTCAATCTTTTAATAACTGAGTAACTGAAACTTGTCCTCATTGAACATCAAATTATTGTCAGTGAGTGACCCACTTGAAGATTTTGAATCAGCTTAGGTGTACTGTGTCTTCAACGGATGCCACTCATACAGATTCTAATATCGTCTGCAAAGGATGACAGTGTGCTATGAGTCATGCTTCTGTCTATGTCGGATATGAGAATGAAAAAGAGAACATGGGCCAGTACTGTGCCTTGGGGAAAAGAGCTTATCAATATCGCAGCCTCTGATTTCACTCTGATCACTAACATTTTGGGTTCTATTCGTTAGAAAAATAAATATCCATCTATCTACTTTTCCAGTTGTTCTGTTTGCACGCATATTGTGCACTATTACACCATGGCCGTATTTATTAAAGGCTTTGGCAATATCTGTGTATACTACATCCGCATTCTCTTTACTTTCCAATGTATCTAAAAATATGTCATATTGGTCCAGGAGTTGCGAGGAGCAGGAGCGACCTGCTCTACCCATGCTGCCTTGAATGGCGCAAATTTTGCGAATCCATGTGATTTGTGATCTTATTGCTAAAACTCTTTCAAAGATTTTTTGGGATGTCAGTGCTACCGATCTTGAGTTCTCCTCCATTTCTCTGCTGGAGTGGGGCTATAGTCAAGTGATAGGGGGCTTCTTGCAGTTCTTGATTTTTATAGCACTAGAGTTTGAGCTGTCTCAAGTCTCCTCCTTCATAGGGCCCTGGCCCTAGTGGACAGCAATCAGTCAAGTCAGTGCATAATAGTTAAGAAACGGGACTAAGGTATAACGACTTCAGCAAACATATGCTTAGGTTCATGATCTACCACTGTTGAGAGAGGAACTCCAGTAGCTATTTTCAGTCAGTCAATGTTTGTATGTGTGTTGGTATGTGTTTGTAGGTGTCTCTGTGTCTCTCGCTGTTAGAGGGGGGGTCTGATTCCACTGGTCTCGGGTACATCATCCTAGTCTACTCTATCTCCTTTTATCTCATGTTGAATTAATCTCTAAGCTATCTTATCCTATCTTACCTCAGAGATGAGTTAGTATTTTTTTTTATTTTAACCTGACTCAGAACTTACAATCAAGTAAAAAAAATCTTGCTGCATCTTCGTTTAATCTACTCATGTAAAGATGGTTATTCAGGGCAAGAGTGAGAGAGTGAGAGAGAGAGAGAGGGAGGTGAGAGAGCGAGCGAGCGAGCGAGCAAGCAAGCGCGTGCGTGTGTGCAAGACATCTGGCGGAGGAAAGACTGCATGCCTAGGTGGCTAGAAGACCCGGGCCGGATGTACCGGCGAACCTACAACAACAACAACCTAGGTGGCTCCTCCAAGATGTTAGCATAGGAAGGTTAATACTAGCCAGAAGGTTGGTAAACATTAACCACGTGGGAAGGTGTTACCCTTGTGTCATACGAGTGTGAAGAGGCAACCTGTTAAATGTTTGGCACTGACAGAATTCTTGACATTTTCTTTGTCTCTATAACAATTAAGAGATGAATCTTACAAGCTTGAATTGCTGCAACCACTACACACTTAGCTTTGTTGAAAATACTATAAAATACCGACAAGTTGAAGATTAACACGTGTGCAACAGTTGGGTATCGTTATTGATGAAACGTTTCACGTACACAGAAGACTTCGTCAGTCAAATAAAGAGGGAAAAGTAGTAATGCAATAATGATGATGTAATCAGTCCATCAACCTTGGAGAAAAAGTATTAGAAGTGGTCAGTCCCTCAGCCTGAAGAAGAGTTCAGCTCCATAGAGCTGAACTCTCCATTTGTATAACATTCTGCGCATCCCGGTCTGAGCCCGAGCCGCGGGTACGATTAGCCCCGGAACCATTAACATATTAAAGCATCAAGCCAGCTTGTCAGTGTGTTTATATCTGCTCCAGGACATGTATATTACATAGATGAAATATAAACCACCAGCAGTGTTAACAACGGCTGCTCACTCCAAGGAGAAAACATAAATGGTTATTACACAGTGAGGCTCAGTCAGCCCTTAATTCTGAATAATTAAACAAACTTCTACAAGTAAACACTAAGTACTAGTTACTCCAGTTATACTCTCCTCACCACTCCCTCTGCTGGGAAATAGTTATCACATCACTCTTGCCCCCGTCTCCCCACAACTCACCCCACACAGGTTACCCCTCCCACAGGTTCTCCTCGTGGCACTCCCACACACATACGCACTTTAACCTGTCATGCAACTCTCAGATCATCTTAGCAGCACGCGTGCGCACACACGCACAAATTGACAGATTCCTACCACACCTCCCCACCATCACTAAACAATACCTAAAACACCAGCAACTAATATTACAAACATCAATCCGGGTGATTATTTCATACAAGACTCGTAAATACACAGTTATGTTTGTGCAATGTTATCAGTGTCAAGCAAAACTGTGGTGTATACTCACTCTTGTTTACACATTCCACGTGGATAAGAAATTTGTCACCAACACTTATCACCTCTGGCTTACCCTGTGACAACCTACCTCTTCTCTTCCTCACCCCCCCCTTCCCTTCTCTCATTCATTCACTCACACACACAACCGATGAGATGAAGAGGCTACTAAGTGAGCTACATACCCCAAAAGGCGGTGGGACTGGACAACATCTCTCCATAGGTCCTGAAAAAGGGAGCAGACACTGTGCGTCCCACTAACAACAATCTTTAACACATCTATCGAAACAGGGCAACTACCCGAGGTGTGGAAGACAACAAATGTAGTCCCAATATTTAAGTAGACAGGTAAATAGCATTAAACTACAGACCAGTGTCACTGACATGTATAAAATGCAAAGTCATGGAGAAGCTTATCAGAAGAGTGGTGGAGCACCTAGAAAGGAATGAGCTTATACACAATAACCAGGGAGGGAAAATCCTGTGTCACAAACCTACTGGAGTTTTACAAGGTGATGGAAGTATGACAGGAGAGGGGTTGGTAGACTGCATTTTCGTGGACTGTAAGAAAGCTTTCGACACAGTTCCGCACAAGAGATTTGTGCGAAAGCTAGACGAGCAGGCAGGAATAACAGGAAAGGCACTGAAATGGATTAGAGAATACCTGACAGGAAGGAAACAATGAGTGATGGTATGTGATGAGGTGTCAGAGTGGGCGCCTGTGATAAGCGGGGTTCCACAGGGGTCAATCCTAGCGGCGGTGCTGTTTCTGGTGTATGTGAATGTCATGAAGGAAGATATATATTCAGAGGTGTCCCTGTGGCAGACGATGTTCAGATAATGCGGAGAATTCAAGTGGATAAGGATCAGGTAAGACAACAAAGGGATCTGGACAGGCTGCAACCCTGGTCCAGCAACTGGCTCCTGGAGTTTAATCCCACCAAGTGCAAAGTCATGAAGACTGGGGAAGGTGAAAGAAGACCGCAGACGGAGTACAGGCTAGGAGGCCAAAGACTGAAAACATTACTCGAGGAAAATGATCTTGGAGTGATTATATTACTGAGGACATCTAGTGTGGCGCACATCAACCAAATAACTGCTGCATCATACGGGCGCCTGGCAAACCTAAGAATAGCGTTTCGACACCAAAATAAGGAATCATTCAAGACGTTGTACACCTCGTAAGTCAGGAACATATTGGGGTATGCAGCACCAGTATGGAACCCACAACTGGTCAAACACGTCAAGAAATTAAAGAAAATGCACAGGTTTGCAACAAGACGTAGTCCCGGAGCTATGGGGTATGTTCTACGAGGAGAGGTTAAGAGTAAATCAACCTGACGACACTGGAGGACATGAAAACGACATATAAAATAGTGAGAGGAATTGACAAGGTGGATAGGGACAGGATGTTTCAGAGATGGGACACAGCAACAAGAGGCCACAACTGGAAGTCGAAAACTCAGACGAGTCACAGGGATGTTAGAAAGTGGAACAATCTCTCCAGAGTTATGTAATGGAGACAGGATCCATATATAGCTTTAAGGAAAGGTACAAAGAGCTCATGGAGCAGGGAGTGTGGACCTAGTAGAAACCAGCGCAGAGGCGGGGCCAGGAGCTGTGAATCGACCCCTGCAACTATAATTAGGTGAATTACACGAGTACATGTACACACACCCACCCACCTCGACCCCTGTAACCACATAGGTGAGTGCACTAGCGATAACACAATTATACAAGATACACCTTAAATAGCCTAACATCCCTTGTACCGTGTCCTTGCTCAGCCTGTAGGCTCAACACAGCTACAAATTTTGCATTATAATGAATGGTAATAAATCGTTGAATACATAGTGAGGAGGGGGAGACAATGTGTTGTGGTAAGACGTAGACTAAACTGCTTACACGCACACTGTTGTTCCACCACTCCCACATTACTACCTGCATGCCTTCCTTTCCTCTACACATACTACAATACCAGTATCCTGCGCTCGAACACTCATCACATGAACGCAGATACGTACGCTTACGGATCAAACTGCAATGTGACCAGACTGACTGATGTTGTAGTAGCCAGGCTTTGGCTTGGTTGTAAGTACTTCTGGCAGTTTGGCAGACGCACAGATGATCAAATTAAATGCAAAGTATGTGGTTAATCTTATGGTCACTTTCTTGAACACTGGGTGCTTAATTGTCCACTTATTGAGAAATAGACAGTATAATAACTTATGTGATGTTAAGATGTCTTATTAATGAAAATAAGATATCAGACATATTAAGCAAATATCCTAAATTTGCTTGCAAAAGTCAACTGTAGATATAAACCCACATACTACTGTTAACCCGTTTGAAGCCTAGTTCCTAGGCCTTTTGTGTATCCATATGCTCTTGCACTACCGTCCACAGGATCCCTGCAGGAAGTTTCCGGGGTCAACGCCCCCGCGGCCTGGTCCCATTTCAGACCTCCTCGATGATCAAGGCCTGATCAACTAGATTGTCAATGTTGGCCGCACGCAGTCCAACGTATGAACCACAGCGCGGCTGGTCAGGCACAGATTTGAGGAAGTTGTCCAGTTCCCTCTTGAAGACCTAAAATTTGCGCCCTGCTTTTTAGTGGAGGTATTTTGCACCATTTGCCAAATACCTTGTCATACGGATTTCAGTGTTCAGGTTTGGAACCAGTCACAACAGGATCTTCCAAGTGTATATTAGTATTTACCTCTGGTTGCATGTGGGGTGCACAATATACAACTCGCTTCAGCGGCAAAATCTGCAAAAACAAACATCTAATCCATTACCTATTGCTTATTCCAGGTATGATCGCCCTTGTAGCCCGATCCCCGACCAGACCTGGTTAATGGTATGATCAGTCAGACTGCTGGTGTTAGCAGCAAGCAGTTCAATGTAGGCACCACATCTCGGCTGATCAGGAACCAACATTACAACTTGTTAAGCACTGAAAAACATCTAGGAGACTGTCGGTAATTGATCCTATGTAATATCAGTTCATCCTCTTAAATCCTATATGGCTTTAATCGTTAAGGTTTTCAGTACATTTATCCATTAGGTTAGACTGTTCTCTGCACATAAAAAAAATAGCCAATTATAACATGCCATAACGAAAAATATATATAAATACAAGATAAAAACGATAAAAAGTTGTGGAGGGAACATAAAACTAGGAGGCAGTGAGTGCGGAAGACCAGTGAGTGCGGTAGACCTAACTGAGATTCACACTGTTTAAAGTTCCTTCATCAGTTTTCTCAGTTGACTGTCTTTACAGTAGTCAAATGTTGTGTGACAGAACGAGCTGGTATGAAGGAAGGGTTTTAAGTGTTGGTGTCTACCTGGAATCATTCAGCTGCTCATCGGGAGTGTTTCTGCAGTCTGCCGAGCGTCTTGCTCTCGCAGGGAGGAGCAACTTCGGTGTTCAGATTTGCAACCAATCCACCAGAATTTTCAAGGTATAAATTATGATGTACCATGAATATAATATATTGAAATATACTCCGTGAAAAAATCTCTTCATAAAATTATACAAAAAGCAGCAGCCTCAGTGTTTCCTTGTATACCTTTATACCTTGGATGAATTTCAAAAGTTTCTGTAGCCGGGTGTCATAACCTCTGAGTGACGTGTACCTGAACACTGCTGCTAACGCCATCTTAACAACAAACACAATACCGTGACTGGAACAATACACAAATAACCCACACACATGAAAATGAAACCTAATGACGTTTCGGTCCGACTTGGACTATTAACTAGTCACACGTTTTAGGTTCATACGATATTTCACTTGTCATTACAACTCTCACATTTAGTGCAGCACTACCATAGTTTTTTATGCAAACTGGAGAGAAGGAATTATATACTTTAAAAGAACGTAAGATTTTGAGGGCATAATCAGCTCTTATTATATATAAAAAAAAATATATATCCACATTAAGAAGCAACCCCACCCCACGCAGTATTTATTGTAGGTGGTACTAACGTAACATGTTAAAAAAAAAATCTCAAGGAACCCCCTACTAGAAGCCAAAAAACATCGCCGAGGTTCCACGAGACTCCTCGGCGATTACACAAGTCATACCTTTGATATACCTTTGAAGAGTTTCGAGAGTATCTACTCTCTGAGCCCGGCCATGGGCCAGGCTCGTCTGGTGCTTGCCTGGTCAACCAGGCTGTTGCTGCTGGAGGCCCGCTGCCCCACATATCCGTCACAGCCTGGTTGATCTGGCACCTGGTGAAGATATTTGTCCAGTTTCCTCTTGAAGGCTTCTACACTGGTTCCAGCCGTGTTTCGGATATCTTCTGGTAAGATGTTGAATAGTCTGGGACCCCGGATGTTAATACAGTGCTCCCGTATTGTCCCCACCGCACCCCTGCTCCTCACTGGGTTTATTTTACACTTTCTCCCATATCTCTCACTCCAGTATGTTGTTATGGCAGTGTGCAGATTTGGGACCAGGCCCTCAAGTACTTTCCATGTATATATTATCATGTATCTCTCTCTCCTCCGCTCCAATGAGTACATGTTCAAGACTTGAAGGCGTTCCCAATAATTTAGATGTTTCAATGGCTCTAAATTATTGGGAATCCTGTCTCACTCCAGCTGCATGAGCACTTAAAATACACGCCACAGCCAGTACCACACCATAAGCTGTACTGAGGAGGAGCCAGAGCACCAGCAAACAACAATACATCAAGGGTGTTTGCCCAATTCTCAGCCTATGAAGATCATCTCAGTGGAAGGAGGACGGCTCAACAAACACTGACGCCCTGCCTAGCCTTAAACAGTTTATTTATTTATGGGATATACCACTATACCTTGTATACCTCATGGTCATCCAGGAGCCGGACATGACCCAGGTTCTGAAGAAACTACCAACAGATTAACAAATATTGATTCATAAATTTATGTAGCAATCTTCTAAGTACTGTTAGTCACTTTAAATACAAGGACCTGGTTATGCTACCTCTGTGTTCAAATATTATTGATCAATTGGCTTGTTCTAACTGTAATGTTCAGATACATTGAAGGCACATTTAGAAACTTTCAAATTAGACTATGTGAGCATAGAAGAATTTCATACAGGACCCTTCCCTCACTAACTCAACCAAAATATTTCCACACCACAAAAAGACAACATTCTGAAACCAAAGATCACCCATTGGTTGCCAAGGACTTGGATTGGAGCAAATGCAAACAGATTGTATCAGGGAAATTTAGAGTTTCTTACTGTGTTGACCACGAATAGTCTGAGTGTGTACTCACCTAATTGTGGTTGCAGGGGTCGATTCATAGTTCCTGGCCCCGCCTCTTCACTGGTCACCACTAGAGCCACTCTCTCCCTTCTCCATGAGCTTTATCATACCTCTTCTTAAACCTATGTATGGTACCTGACTCCATTACCTCACTATCAGCTCATGCCTCACGCTTCAGGTGTACTCCCCTACGCGTGCCTGCAGGAGTCGATCCATAGCTCTTGGCCCTGCATATTAACTATAACTGACCAGTTTTAATGACTTGAGTTACTCGTTTGCTTTTGCGATAGTCGATTCTCCAGTCCCGACAACTTCTTAAAACTACTTTCACCGGCACTACTGGTTTCTCACCCCTTGCATTTTATCAAACCTAGTTCTGAAGCTGTGTATTTAATTTCCCTACACCACATTGTTATGAAACTCATTCCGCTTTTCTACTAGCGACATTTTTTTTTTTTTAGTCTTATTGGCTTTCATGACTCACGAAATCGTAACACGATTTACGAATCACTCGCCTCGGGTTCAAACGTCACCTGTTCCGTGGTTTGTCCTAATGGCTTATCTGTGTCTTTTGTTTCAAGACTGTGTTCCCTGGTTCCTAGTTTTCTTACTTGAAACAATCTATTCCTATCATTCCCATCAATTTCTATTAAATCTTAAACATCGTAATCATGTCTCCCTTAGTTCTTCGCTTCCCCTGAGTCTTCATTTTCAGTTCCCTCATGTCCGTGTGCACGTTCTAGTTCCAGAGTGCGTGCGTGCGTGCGTCGTGCGTGCGTGCGTTTAAATGTAGAGGCAAGAAGAGATGTATGTACAGTGGGGGGAGTGGGAGAGGGAGGTGGGAGAGGGAAAAGGAAAAGGGGAGAGAGGGGAAAGAAAGCAAGAGAGAGAGAGAGAGAGAGAGAGAGAGAGAGAGAGAGAGAGATATACTTCAAGAAGATACAGGTAATCACTAAAGTACACACACACACACACACACACACACACACAGTAGTCTTCATGTTATTCGTTAACTGATACCTACATATTGCTTTAAAAAAACACGTGAACGAACACTAGGACATATTTGTTAGAAAATGCTTCGGTCCTGGGACCTTCATCACTTCTAAACTATAGATGTGATCAAGGTCCCAAGACCGAAACGTTTTCTAATAAATATGTCCTAGTGTTTGTTCACCTGTCTTTCTAAACCTTCATGTTATTACACCGTGAGCAACAGTCAACACCAGCTGAGCAACAGTCAACACCAGCTGAGCAACAGTCAACACCAGCTGAAGAACAGTTAAAATTTAAGAGGAATATTAGGTACCTACGTCTATGTGCTACACCCACACACCACCACTACCCACCCAACGCCCACCAGTACAGGTGCGAGCGCAGGTGAGCGGCCAGTAAAGAGGCGGGGCCAGGAGCTATGAATCGACCCCTGCAACCACAACTAGGTGAGTACACACACATGCGCGCCCGCTCAGATTGACTGCTTGCTGCTCTACTTACACTGGTCAGATTTCTCAGCCTCCCTCCCTCACCCTCCACCCTTCCCTCCCTCACCCTCCACCCTTCCCTCCCTCACCCTCCACCCTCCCCTCCCTCACCCTCCACCCACCCATCAACTCATGCAGCAGGTGAAGTAGCTACTTGTGAAACTCAAGACAACCACCAATCTTAGTCAGGGCTTCCTTCACGTCATACTCGTCCCTAATAATCTTAGTCAGGGCTTCCTTCACGTCATACTCGTCCCTAATAATCTTAGTCAGGGCTTCCTTCACGTCATACTCGTCCCTAATAATCTTAGTCAGGGCTTCCTTCACGTCATACTCGTCCCTAATAATCTTAGTCAGGGCTTCCTTCACGTCATACTCGTCCCTAATAATCTTAGTCAGGGCTTCCTTCACGTCATACTCGTCCCTAATAATCTTAGTCAGGGCTTCCTTCACGTCATACTCGTCCCTAATAATCTTAGTCAGGGCTTCCTTCACGTCATACTCGTCCCTAATAATCTTAGTCAGGGCTTCCTTCACGTCATACTCGTCCCTAATAATCTTAGTCAGGGCTTCCTTCACGTCATACTCGTCCCTAATAATCTTAGTCAGGGCTTCCTTCACGTCATACTCGTCCCTAATAATCTTAGTCAGGGGCTTCCTTCACGTCATACTCGTCCCTAATAATCTTAGTCAGGGCTTCCTTCACGTCATACTCGTCCCTAATAATCTTAGTCAGGGCTTCCTTCACGTCATACTCGTCCCTGATAATATTCTGGCAGCTTAACAAGAATATTAAAACATTTTGGATAAACCGTCACATTATGTGGAATCTGCAATTTACATTATTTGGCATTTAAAAAAAATAACCACAATAAGGTTAAATTGTGCAGAATATCAAGAGACATACTAACCACCCATGTTTATAAAACTTTTAATTTTATATATAATGTAGTACACTTCCAATGCTTTAAGTAGTTCTCAAGATATTACACTAGTACCGTGTACATTAAACATTTACTAGTTGTGTACATGATCACCAGACTGCGATGGCCATGTATGTGGGTTATTGGGCCGTTAACAGCGACAGTCTTCTTTGCACTTGTCAAAGAAGCTGAGCAAAAGACAGGGTTGGTTGGGTAGGAAAGCCGTAGAAATCGGACACAGGTATATACAGTAGGAAGAACTGGTAAGTAGCACAAGACAATAATGTCATCAACATGACTGATTATTGTGTTATATTAATGAAATCTGGTTGCAGGACAAACGTGCGTGTAGACCATTCTCCGAAATCTCTACCCGACACACACGTGTAAATAAGCATGTAAAAGGAGCATTATTGCTCTGGGAGTAGAACAAAAACTCGAAACTCATTAAAGGTATGTATGCCTCCCAACACAGCCATTCGTTCAATGAATGCTTCTGACGCCATGAGGAGAGTGGCCCACACAGGGAGCTAAGATTTGTTAACCTTGTCTAGCAAGAGTCCAGCCTCATCCCTCAGGAGATGGAGTTTCTTGATCCTAGTAGCTGTTGCACCTTTCTGATGAAACAGCGACAGGCAAGTGATGAGTGAGTGTCACTTGTAGTTCATCTGACACATCCTGTTGCTAGCTGACCTAACCATTGTGTTCCCTTTGGCAGATTCCTTTGGATTATTTGGAACGTATGATCCAACCAATACTTCTCTTTCGTCATACCATCTATCACAGGCTCGTTTATAAACAACTAGAGTGGCTTTAGCGTTGCAGTTGAATGAGATACACTGGGAGATAGTGAGGTACTTTGGTACTGTGAGGTACTTTAGTACTGTGAGGTACTTTAGTACTGCACAACAGATAGGATGAGCGTGTCTTCAAGTGGTAGACACTGACTCCTCGAAGATGCAGGTATTCAAGGTAATAGGGACTCTGGTAACCAGGAACAAATAAGTCATTAAAGTGAAAGTCATTTGACTCGGTAAACGATATATCAACGCATTATCTTTACAGTTTGTTACATTTACAAAAAAACGTTTTTCTGATTTGTATTGATCATGTAGTGGCAATAGAGAAAATATGGTTCTCTCTCTCCTGTCTGTTGCCATGTTCAGCATGGATGATCCTGACCTGTCTGACATGAACACCACCCACCACAATACCCTCAACACACAAAGAAAACAAGAGTAAACTAGCAGAGCATTTCAGTTTGCTTGCGAGAAACCTCAAGTGTTGTCTTCACGCTTTCTAGCTGTGGCGACCACCACTGCCGCTGCCGTGGCGACCACCACTGCCGCTGGCGTGGCGACCACCACTGCCGCTGCCGTGGCGACCACCACTGCCGCTGCCGTGGCGACCACCACTGCCGCTGCCGTGGCGACCACCACTGCCGCTGCCGTGGCGACCACCACTGCCGCTGCCGTGGCGACCACCACTGCCGCTGCCGTGGCGACCACCACTGCCGCTGCCGTGGCGACCACCACTGCCGCTGCCGTGGCGACCACCACTGCCGCTGGCGTGGCGACCACCACTGCCGCTGGTGTGTTGTGGGGTTCTTTTCATAGATTTGGTAATATAACAGACGATGAGCTTGGTTTTTGGTAGCGTTTAATGAGGCGTTGGAATATATGGGAGCTGAGAGCCTATGCCTGCGTCCGCCGGCTATGCCTACCCGAATGGTACTGACTACTAGGGCCGCCCGGCACTGGGGCATTCAAAAGGCAGGCCTATCATTGGCTAACACAAGTCACATGGTAATCACGTGAACAGCTATGGCGCAGCCGTTAGAAGTACGAACCATACACTGGCGTGGCGACCACCACTGCCGCTGCCGTGGCGACCACCACTGCCGCTGCCGTGGCGACAACCACTGCCGTGGCGACCACCACTGCCGCTGGCGTGGCGACCACCACTGCCGCTGGCGTGGCGACCACCGCTGGTGTGGCGACCACCGCTGGCGTGGCGACCACCACTGCCGCTGCCGTGGCGACCACCACTGCCGCTGCCGTGGCGACCACCACTGCCGCTGCCGTGGCGACCACCACTGCCGTGGCGACCACCACTGGATAAATGTACTACAAAGGTTGAAGCATGGGTGTGTACTCACCTAGTTGTACTCACCTAGTTGTGGTTGCAGGGGTCGAGACATAGCTCCTGGCCCCGCCTCTACACTGGCCGCTACTGGGTCACTCTCCCTGCGCCATGAGCTTTATCATACCTCTTCTTAAAGCTATGTATGGAATCTGTCTCCACTACATCGCTTCCCAAGCTATTCCACTTCCCGACCACTCTGTGACTGAAGAAATACTTCCTAACATCCCTGTGATTCATCTGAGTCTTCAACTTCCAACTGTGTCCCCTTGTTGCTGTGTCCCATCTCTGGAACATTCTGTCTCTGTCAACCTTGTCAATTCCTCTCAGTATTTTATATGTCGTTATCATGTCCCCCCTCTCTCTCCTGTCGTCCAGTGTCGTCAGGTCGATTTCCCTTAACCTCTCCCCGTAGGACATACCCCTTAGCTCCGGGACTAGTCTTGTTGCAAACCTTTGCACTTTCTCTAGCTTCTTTACGTGCTTGGCTAGATGTGGGTTCCAAACTGGTGCTGCATACTCCAGTGTGTGTGTGTGTGTGTGTGTGTGTGTGTGTGCACACACACACACACACACACACACACAGGCCAAGTGTCTAACGACAAGTGCTTTTGACAACTGGCAACTAACACACACTATCGACAAGAGCCCTTGACAACCAGTAACTAACAGACCAAGTAATAAAATTATCAAGAGAAATTGTCATTTAATATTTAACCATCTTGTGTTATTTAACACCCACTGCGCAATAACCATTGCCTTACATACTGAACAGTCATTATAATTTAAAAAATATATAAAATATAGGGTAAGTATCGGAATAGGCCGAAAATTGAGCATGTGTATCGTCAAAACCTTTACCTGGTATTGTTACATCCTTATTATATATTTTTTCTTTTTGTGTGTGTGGATTGGAGGCGAGGGCATGGAGCTGAAATTTAAGATAAATGATGGGTGGGGGACGGCGTTGGCGGGGGACGGCATTATTGAAGCTGTATATCAACCTTGGAGTGTTGCTCCTTCAAACACAAGCAACAAGTGTACACAACCTGCAACACACAGTAACGGAACCACAACACGGAGTCATGTTTTACACGCATTTTTCAAGTTGCTCGCACCAGTTTTTTTTTCTTGTGCAGCGTAAAGACTTAGTCCTTGTTTACATCCTGAGGCCACGAGGTGACGACTGCTGCTAAAATGATCATACAAAGCTACACTACACAAGCCAACATCTACACACAGCAGTAATACACTAGGAAGGAGGATTATGTTTATAGTAAGAGCCCTCTAACATTACCTTCACCAGGTGCCAGATCAACCAGGCTGTGATGGATATGTGGGGCAGCGGGGCTCCAGCAGCAACAGCCTGGTTGACCAGGCAAGCACCAGACGAGCCTGGCCCATGGCCGGGCTCAGAGTAGATACTCTCGAAACTCTTCAAAGGTATATCAAAGGTAGGTAGGTAGGTAGGTACCTTGACGCCAAGGACCTGAAGTTACTCTCCTTTATTAGTGCATCTGCCTCCCGTTCCTCAAATTGCTGTACGACTTTCCATGAAATATATAAGAATAAGTGTTTTGAGGCCATCCGTCCTCCAAACAGCTTCCGATCGTATTTTAACTCCATTAGATTACTTCTCAGCACTGCTCTTATCAATAAACTCTACAACCAACACAACACTCACGAGCTGAAACTAATCCTGAAAACCATTTAAATTAATAAATATACAAGATTAAATATTACACGATCTAATTGCAGCAAATCCTGCATATTTTTCTGAGATTGATACCAACCTTAGTCACAATGCTCTGAAACTGTCCGTACATGTCTGAGGTATTGTGCTGTGTTTTAACAGTGCTAGGGTGTCTATCCTCTCCACATGCACTTTACATTGTCCATCCTCTCGGAGGTGCTACACCATCCTGCCACATACATCGACAACCAATCCAGGCCATAACCATCAATACTCATATTTACATCTTATCATAAATAAATGTTTCAATTAATACCACAGTATTGTAATGCTGTACAGATTCACTACTGGCAAACACTTCTCTCAACGTGCTTATCTACATTTTTAATAGGCATTTTTCTTGTAGCTTGTTGCAGTGTTTTTCCAAACATGAAGTTCATATTTTCGTACTGTTCTCATTCTCACTCTCTCTCACTCTCTCTCTCTCTCTCTCACTCTCTCTCTCTCACTCTCTCTCTTCTCACTCTTCTCACTCTTCTCTCTCTCCTCTCACTCTCTTCTCTCACTTCTCTCTTCTCTCTTCTCCTTCTCTCTCTCTCACTCTCTCTACTTCTCTCTCTCTCTCTCTTACTCCTCTTCTACTTTCTCACTTTCCTTCTCACTTCTCTCTTCACTCTCTCTCTTCACTTTCTCTTACTCTTCTCTTATTTCTCTACTTCACTTCTCTTACTCTTCTACTCTTCTATTACTTCTCTCACTTCATTCTCATTTCTTCTACTTTCTCTCTCTTCTCTCTCTCTCTCATTCTTCTTCTCTACTCTCTACTTTCTTCTCACTCTCTCTCTCTCTCTTCACTCTCTTCCTCTTCTACTTCTCTCACTTTCTACTTTCACTCTTCTCCTCACTCTACTTACTTTCTTTCACTCTCTCTCTACTCTCTCTACTCTTTCACTTTCTCATCTTCTCACTTCTCTCACTCTCATCTCTCTACTCTTCTCTCACTTCTCTCTCTACTTCTCACTCTCACTCTTCACTCTTCACTTCCTCTTCTATCACTTCTCTTCTACTTTCTCACTCTCTCTCACTCTCACTCTCTCTCTCTCACTCTCTCTCTCTCTCTCACTTCTTCACTTCTCTCACTTCTCTCTCTCTCTCCTTCTCACTCTCTTCTCTACTTCTCTCTCTCACTCTCTCTCCTCTACTTCTCACTTCTCTTCTTCACTCTTCTCTCTCACTCTCTCTCTCTCTACTTCTACTTCTCTCTCTCACTCTCTTCTCTACTCTCACTCTCTCTCTCTACTCTCTCTTCTACTCTCTCTTCCTTTCTACTTCACTCTTTCTACTCTTCACTCTCTCTCACTTCTCTCTCACTTCTCTCACTTCTCTTCTCTCTCACTCTCTTCACTTCTCTTCACTTCTCTCTTCATTCTCTTACTCTTCTCTACTCTCTCTCTCTCTCTCTCTACTCTCTCACTCTCTCTCTCTCACTTCTCTACTCTCTCTACTCTCTCTCTCTCTCTCTCTCTCTCTCCTCTCTCTTCACTCTCTCTCTTCCTCTCCTCTCTCTCTCTCTCTCTCCTCTCTCTCCTCTCACTCTCTCCTCTCCTCTCTCTCTCACTTCTCTCTCTCTCTTCTCTCCTCTCTCTCTCTCCTCTCTCTCTCTCTCTCTCACTCTCTCTCTACTCTCTCTCACTCTTCTCCTCTCTCTCTCTCTCTCTCTCTCCTCTCTCTCTCTCTCCTCTCTCTCCTCTCTTCTCTCTACTCTCTCTCCTCTCTCTCCTCTCTCTCTCTCCTTCTCTCTCCTTCTCTCTCTCTCTCCTTCTCTCTCTCTCCTTTCTCTCCTTCTCTCTTCTTCTTCCTCTCTCTCTCTTCTTTCCTCTCTCTCTTCTTGCTCTCTCTCTCTCGCTTGCTTCTCTCTCTGCTTCTCTCTCTCGCTTGCTCTCTCTCTCTGCTTCTCTCTCTCGCTTGCTTCTCTCTTCTGCTTCTCTCTCTCTCTCTCTCGCTTGCTTCTCGCTCTTCTCTCTCGCTTGCTCTCTCTCTCTCCTTCTCTCTCTCTCGCTTTCTCTCTCTCTCTCTCTTGCTCTCTCTCTCGCTTGCTCTTCTCTCTCTTGCTCTCTCTCTCTCGCTTGCTCTTCTCTCTCTCTTCGCTTTCTCTCTCCTTGCTCTTCTCTCTCTCTGCTTGTTCTCTCTTTTTCTCTCTCGCTTGTCTCTCTCTCTCTCGCTTGCTCTCTCTCTCTCGCTTGTCTCTCTCTCTCCTTGCTTCTCGCTCTCTCTCTCTTGCTTGCTCCTCTCTCTCTGCTTGCTCTCTCTTCGCTTGCTCTCTCTCTCTCGCTTGCTCTCTCTCTCTCGCTTGCTCTCTCTCTCTCTCGCTTGCTCTCTCTTGCTTGCTCTCTCTCTCTCGCTTGCTCTCTCTCTCGCTTGCTCTCTCTCTCTCTCTCTCTTGCTTGCTCTCGCACTCTCGCTTGCTTGCTTGCTCTCGCTTGCTCTCTCTCGCTTGTCTCTCTCTTGCTCTCTCGCTTGCTCTCTTCGCTTGCTCTGCTTCTCTCTCGCTTGCTCTCTCTCTCTCGCTTGCTCTCTCCGCTTGCTCTCTCGCTTGCTCTCTCGCTTGCTCTCTCGCTTGCTCTCTCGCTTGCTCTCTCTCTATCGCTTGCTCTCTCGCTTGCTCTCTCTCTATCGCTTGCTCTCTCGCTTGCTCTCTCGCTCTTCGCTTGCTTCTCTCGCTTGCTTCTCTTCGCTCTCGCTTGCTCTCTCGCTTGCTTTCGCTCTCGCTTGCTCTCTCGCTTGCTCTCTCGCTTCTCTCTCGCTTCTCTCTCTCTCTCGCTTGCTTCTCTCTCTCTCGCTTGCTCTCTCTCTCTCTCTCGCTTGCTCTTCGCTTCTCTCTCGTTGCTTGTCTCTCGTCTCTTGCTTCTCCTCTGCTTGCTTCTCTTCGTTGCTTTCGTTGCTTGCTTTCGTTCTTGCTCTGCTCTCGTTGTCTCGCTTGCTTGCTCTCTCGCTCTCGCTTGCTCTCTCGCTCTCGCTTGCTCTCTCGCTCTCGCTTGCTCTCTCGCTCTCGCTTGCTCTCTCGCTCTTGCTTGCTCTCGCTCTCTCTTGCTCTCGCTCTCTCTTGCTCTCGCTCTCTCTTGCTCTCGCTCTCTCTTGCTCTCGCTCTCTCTAAGAGACCGAGAAAGACATGTGGATCACTTTAATCATACCCTTACTCTCACTACCCCCCCTCCCCACACACGTCCGCATCACCACATACAACGCACCACACGCCAGCACAGTACGACCACACAACACTGAACTGGTAACACTTACATTCCCCAAAACATACATATCAGCAACACATCCTACACAAACATATCGCAGGAGCTACTAACTTGAGCAGCGTGTGCAAGACTGGTGAACCTCAAGACTCTAAAAACTTCAACTTTGACTTCTAGAGGTCATACACTACGAATAAATCAGGGAACGGGTAGGGGCTTGAACCCATGTCAAGTTGAGTGCTATAACTCAGAGATCAGTGTGTTAATCACTGGGCCAGCTGGCCCTAATAAGATTCATCCAACTAGGTATAGTACTATACACAATAGGAAGGTTAGAATGGGCCACCACTGTTACCACAATCGTATTATGATACACTACGAATGTCATATCGGTACTGAAGTCCAAGTCTGCAGCACCGGCGTCAGTCTGCAGCACCGGCGTCAGTCTGCAGCACCGGCGTGGTGCCTCCATCTGATGAAACATGTTCAGAAACTCTTAAAAGGTCCAGAGGTTTGAAACAAGATTAGTCGTACAACTAATGATGCATCATAACAGGATATTAAGTACCTTAACATGACGACCTTAGAAAAGAACAAATGCACAATTACAACAGTATAATATACTCGAGAAAACTATTTAGCCTTCAATTTGGAAAAGAAACTTACACAACGGATCGAATTGTTGTCTAAAGTTTACACTCCGAATTGTGGGTTGGTTAGTTGAGAATTGTTCCAACCATAGTATAGCGAATTATTTTTCATACCCGAGAAGAACGAAACGAGATGAGGAAGGTGGTTTGGTGTGGGGCCGAACTGCACAGGTAATGATCCCCGGAAGCTTCCTCCAGGCATGAAGACACTGGCGTCAGGAAATACTTTTTCCCAGTCTTAGAGCAGTAAGGAGGTGTGTAATGATGCTCGGATGGGAAGTTGTTACCTGGAGGCAAACTAAATACACAGTTTCAGGATTAAGTATAATAAGGTATTCCCCCAAAAAGAGAGGAATCACTTACGCTAGTAACTAAAATTTTAAAAAGCAAGGCCAGGAGCTAATGATTGGACCCCAGTAAACAAATCTGTGAAAATAAATAAAATAATAAACACACAACACACACCCACTCCCCTCCCCCCCACACACACACATACACAAGCAACATCACCCAAACAGCCTCCACATTTCCTCCCCTCTTTAGAGTTCATTTCCTCTCTAAACAGCTGCACAACCCTTCCCCCTCCCTACCCTAACCCTAGGTGCTCATTTCCTACCTCAACTGTTCAAACCCATACATTAGCCCACCTGCCCTCTCATTATAAACACCATCTGCCCTCTACCTCCTCCTTCCTCAACTTCAACAACCATAATCCCGATGATACAACACTCAGTGAGTGTATAACATCTCATCCCTCTCCTTCAATGTTCCCATATAACCCCCTCCCTCATTCCACCCCTTTCATCCCCAAGGTCCCATATCCTCCACAATCCCAGTCACTTAACCCAGCTGGAGGGTATACCACGTTGCTCACTGGTGAGAGCATTAGTCTCACACTAACAAAGCCCAGGTTCGATTCCTTGGCAGAGAAACGTCTGGGCAAGTTTCCTTACACTCCTGCTGCCCCTGCCTACCATTGTCCTTCCTCGTTTCATATTCTCCCTCCTTCATTTCCTTTCTCCTCCCTAGAGGCGCAGCATACAGCACCCCCGGAATCCAGAGAAGAAAAAATGGTCAAACTGGTGAAGGACACGCTAATCAAAGTCTGGTAAATAAATGGAGACAGAAACAAATAACAGTAGAGGTACTAAAGGCAATAACGGAGGAAAGCTTAAAAACTAAATCCAGTGTGGAGATAAAACCCATGAGAATGATAAGTACGATATTCCTTCAGGGATTCCAAGTAATGCAGAAGGAAGCCAACGGAGATCTGATGAACTGGTAAACCTGGAAACTTAAGAATTTAGAAACTACACAACGGGAACAATAACGACTGGAGAACCTTAGGTAATAGTGAAAAGTGTACTTACTCTTTCACTGAACAGCATGTATTTACGCAGAAGTGACAGTAACGAGGATCAAATAAAAATGAGTGATTTTAGAAGACTGCTAGAGTAAACTGCCTGGGTGAGCTGGGCCTTCCTACGAAGGAGGAAACATGGAGAGCAAAACTCAACAAAAGAACAGTAACACCATGATCCAACATGTGAAGGCTAGGACAATAAAGAGTGGAAAATATACCAGCAAGTAACACGTTAGTCTTTACCTTTAACGAACACAAAAAAAGTGAATATTAAAATACTGTGAACGTGCAGTGAGCAGCAAGATCCAGTACCTTAGATCTGGTAGGTGTCAGGCGAGAATGAAATAAAGGGAGACACTGCAAATCAGATTACAAAGTAGGGACTACGACGGAATGAAGAGTATCATGAAAGCAGTTTATTGGAAGAACAAATATTCGAAAATCAATACAAGATATGATTGATTTAGTAGATTGAAATGGCAGCGAGGTAAAAAAAAAATGAGAAAGAATAAGATTAAAAGAGCCCATGAATCAACTAGAAATGTATAAAAACAAAGGGGCAGAGCAAATGGGCACGAACATAATAGAGGGCCATGGAAACAAAAGAAAAGAAAAAAATTCAAGGATTAAAGCGACTGGGTACAAATACGCAGGGAATGAGAAAATCTTAAAAATCACGATGCATTAAAAGCTATAATAAAACCGAAACTGCTTCATAGCCACCTAAGTAAAATAACTAATAGCAGGCAATAAGACAAAAAAATAAAGAGGAAAGATCTGTGACGGAGGATGAGAGAGAAGTATGTGAGGACCTATACACCACGTGGAGGCCGTAGTAGGGTTTCAGGAGTTTTCCTACTCCCACGGGCCGGCCAAGTTAGTCTAGATAGAAAAGTAACAAGAGTAAATTCTTCACCAAAACCTAGGAAACTTCAAAAAGAAATTGTAGGCAGTAGTGATACTACTGATGGAGCTGGATATACAAACACAGAAGTGACATGTTTGTCTCCCAGGGTACTAAGAGGAGGAGTGTGTTTGGGACAAGAGGAAGATTTTTAAATCGGTAACCGGAGACGGTGCAGCAGATATAAATCTGGAAAAAAGACTAATGTTGCCCAAATATTCAAGGAGACATAAAAGTCTTAAACTGCAGACAAGTATTACCAGCTTTTATAATACAAGTTGTGAAGAAGATTGTAAAGAGGAGGTCGGAGGAGGATCTTGAGAGGGAAGGATTTACCAAAGACAAACACGGTTTGAGGGACGAGAAATTCTGCCAGATAAGTTATCTAAGAGTTACAGTAATAAAAACAAGAACGTTTAACTGGGTGGACTGCAGCTTTCAAGACTGTATCTCAAGACTGCTTGAGATACAGAACGCCTCCAGAGATGAATCCACGAACTATAAATTGAGGCAGGAGGAAAGGGGAAAGTGCTAAAGTGGATCAGGAAGTACCGACAAAACAGGAAATTGTAATAGTAAGGAAGAAGCTTCACAAGCATCGAGTGTAACGAGTGTGGTACTGCAAAGTTCATCACTGGAGCCTATGCTATTGCTGACATACGTAAATGATCTCTTACATATTCATGTTTGCAAGTGATGTGAAAATGACTCCTGAATGGAGTTGCCTTGATGCCGGTGAGGGGTTCTTGATCGAAGGAATGGGACTTGTCCTTCCCCTCCATGGATCTAACCTGAATGCCTCCCATTTTCCCAGGCGCTATACGGGTCGTATAGCGCCTGGTTGTATATGTGAAACTAGAGAAAAAATCGGAAAAAAAAAATCAAAGTAATGAGGATCAGCCAGAGAGAGGGAAGATAAAAAATATAATACGGGAGAGGGAAGAGAGGAAGTATTAAATGGTCATATCAGCAAGACAAGAACTGAGAGTTAGCATCACTTCTAACCTATCCCTAGAGATGCACATAAACCGGATAACATCGGCAGTGTACTTGAGGCTGCCAATTACGTAACCAGAACTATATTCAAGTCCCATCAAAGTAAACATTCCTAGAATGGAGGCTCTATGTGATCAACCATGTGTGAAAATAAGAGAACATATATATGGAAAGAGCTGAACCTGAGCACCCAGGGAAAGACAAAGCTGGGATGTTATTAAGACAGCATATCCCAAGCAGTGCCAAGAAGAAAGGGTTGCAGATGGAGAAAAAAAAAGACACCTAAGTCATAGGGATACAAGAAGGATAAGTCATAGGGATACAAGAAGGATGACAGAGGACATGAGGAATTAATGGCGTTAAAACTCCATTCATAGCTTCAAGAGAAGGTGTGAGAGCCCAAGAGACCAGAGTCTAATAAATGTAGGCCACGCCAACATCAGCGGCGGGATCAGAAGCCATGTATCGACCCCGTGAACACAGCAGGGTGAGTATAAGTCCATCTTCACCATTAACACCCCAACAAACTCCTTCCCCAGACTGTGCTAGAGGTAACAATTAAGAAGTCACACCTATCTCTTCCTCTGCCAACCTCCCTGCTCCTTATACCTCCATCCCTCCCCCACCTAAACCTCTCAGTGTCGCCCCTCCTACTCATCCCCCCAGTGCCGCCATTCCCCTCCCTCCCCCAGTGCCGCCATTCCCTTTAACTCTTTCAGTGCGCCGAAATAAGTAAGTTTATTCAGGTATACACAAATACAGTTACATAGATTATCATACATAGCAGCATATGTGTAGAGAACCCAGGATAACCATCACAGAATAAAGTTAGAAGCTTGAGTACATCTATCACTCACTATGATAACATGAGCGTACATAAGTCTGCTTATAGAGCACAATGCAATGTGAACAGACAGACTGACATTGTAGAGGCCAGGCTTAGGCTTGGTTACAAGTACTTGTGGTAGTTTGGCCGACACACACACACACACATGATCACACTAAAAACGTACAATATATGTGATCAGTCTTATGGTCACTTTAGTGAACACTGCTTAATTATCTACTTAGTGAGGAATACAGAGATAGAAACAGTATAATAACCTATGTGATATGTCAGGATATCTTATTAATGAAAATAAGATATCAGACATTAAGCAAATGCCCCCACTGACACCCACCTCCCCGAGAATCCCTCCCCCCCCCAACCACCCATGGAACTCCCAGTTCCAGACATCTACTGGATCTTGCACTAATGACTTCCTGCAATCACACAGCTGAGGGAACCTTCCTTTTCTCTCTCTCCCTCCCTCTCCCTCCCTCTCTCTCTCTCTCCCTCCCCTCTCTCTCTCTCTCCCTCCCCTCTCTCTCTCCCTCCTCTCTCTCTCTCCCTCTGTCTCTTTCCTCCCTCTCTCTCTCCCTCCCTCTTCCCTCCCTCTCCCTCTCTCCCTCTCCCTCTCTCTCCTCCCTCTCCCTCCCTCCCTCTCCCTCCCTCCCTCTCCCTCCCTCCCTCCCCCTCCCTCCCTCTCCCTCCCTCCTATCTCCCTCCCTCTATCTCCCTCCCTCTATCTCCCTCCCTCTATCTCCCTCCCTCTATCTCCCTCCCTCTATCTCCCTCCCTCTATCTCCCTCCCTCTATCTCCCCCTCTATCTCCCTCCCTCTATCTCCCTCCCTCTATCTCCCTCCCTCTATCTCCCTCCCTCTCTCCCTCTCCCTTACACAGCACTTTCCACTTCTTGTGATATTGTGACTGTTGGCGTCGATGACACCAACGCCGTTGGCGTCACTGGCACGTCAACGACGCTGGCTCGTCAACAGCGCTGGCGTCACTGGCACGTCAACGACGCTGGCGACACTGGCTCGTCAACAGCGCTGGCGTCACTGGCACGTCAACAGCGCTGGCGTCACTGGCACTTGGGTTGCCGAACATCGACTTGTATTGGTCTTCTAAAATTTCGCTTATTTCCTGCGCATCGTCCGTGTATGAACCTCCTCTTACTAAGGGTCCAATTCTACCGGTAGTTCTTAACCTGAATTTTGCACACGTATAGAAATATTTGGTATTTCTTGCAATATCCTGGATGTCCTTTTGTTCCCTTTGTGCCTTTGCTTGCTACGACAACTTAAATTTTTGTTCCATGTTGGTGGTCTCTCGGCCAAGACTATCTTTCCTGCGTTGTGATATATTCACACTGTTAAGAAATTCGGAAACCCTTTTTCTTCTTCTGTACAATCTTCTATAAACTCCTATGTCTGACCTATATTTCCTCAGTGATACATATTTAATGAGGACCGTGTATGCTTGTGTTCAGCTTTTCCAGACACTGGTGAAGATTTAGGGTGGAAATGACTTTTCCAGGATGTCTGATAGTTTTTTAATTTTGTCCCAGTCAATTTTATGGTTGTTAAAGGATACACTATTTGTGATGTTCAGGTTTAGTGTGTACTTTGTTAGTATCCTTGGTGTGTACCACCTTATATGACGCCTAGTGTGCGTACATATCCCTGTTTTCTCCCGTATTGATTTTGCATTTATCTGTTGTACGTTCGACCTTCCTGAGTGTATAGCTGCCTTGATTAGTCCCACTGTTGTGCACCTCTATACCACCTATTGTTCTTCCTATTTGTCCCCTTTTTTGGGGATCTGCCCCTTTCTTTCTATTTTTTTATATTTAATACTCCTGCTTTCTCGGTAACGTGGAGTTTCTTTGACGTGGCAGTCTGAGCAGCTGAAGTCATAACATTCTCTGAGATGCAGTGAGGTTTTGCACATCTTTGGATGGAAGTACCGGCAGCATTCCTTTCTAAGTCGACAATTTCCCTTCCCTAGCATATTTGAACATTTTCTGGAGTTTTTATACCAGTATTCTCTCCCGTATAAGCACATCCCTTCAGCCTAGTATTTGCAATGTCTTCCACTGCCTACTTTTTTGTGGTTGACTCATTCTCGCTTTCTGAGATGATCTGGAATTTCTTATTTACTTTCCCCTGAGGACATTTTTTCAGGTTGTTCTGTTTCTTGTTTTCCTCCTATTTGTCGTCCTTTTCCTCCTTTATATTTAGCTCACTGACTTGTCAAGTGCCGCTGGGAAGTCTGTATAGATACAAGTGTAACCATGGAGAAAAGTCCATAAAATGACGTCAGTACAGTTAGTATAACAGGAAAAGTGGGGAAGTAGATATTCAAATTTCTAACCGATGACAGTGATAGTAAACAAAAAGCTCGGTCTCGGTGAAGTAAAACTCAGTTTCTTAACTGTTTCTTATTCTAATAACAGACGTAGATAACAAGAACAATGACCAAAGTTTCGTATCATATTTTGCTGATACGAAAATAAGCATAAAAGACAGCTCTGTAGAACAGAAAATTACAGATAGGCAAATGAAAATAAGTTTTTTGGTGACAAATTTTAACTTCTGAGTTAAAAGAAGAATGAAGAACCTGATCGTAGGCAGACCATAATAGAGTAAGAAGGTAGAAGACTTGTGAATAATTATACCAAAGGATCTGTAATTTGGAAAACACAATGAAGCAAATGTAACAAAGGCCGGGAAAATTACGGTAAATTATGTTAACACAGAAGAAACAAGGCCAATAATTGTACTTTTCAAATCATTGGTGCTCTCACGACTTAATATTTTTTGTACAACTTTTTTCAAGACAGAAGAGAGCGAGCAAGAGCTGGAAAATACACCGAAGTCGTACACTATCCACACAGAATCAATGAGACATCTAAACCACTGGGAACTCGAAGGATTTGGATTATTCTGTCTGGAACTAGGAAGAGATATATAACTGATAAAATATACAGGAAAGATACCCGAGAGGCTGGTACCTAACCTGAAGGAAAACAGCAGAAATTGAAGAGAAGGAAAGCCACGGATACAACTACGCAGCACTATGTCAACATCTGTGGCCCAAGACTCTTCAACATTTTACCAACATATCAAAAATGCTGCCGGAACTTTGGCAATTTTTTTTTTTGAGCTGAACAGCTTTGTTACAAGCGCTTGATGAGCTGGGTTGTGATGGGTATATGGACCTGTTTAATGTTAGCACAAACAGCTTGGTTGACCAGGCAGTCAACAGGTAAGCCTGGCCTCAGGGTGGGTGGGGTGAAGGGGTAGAGTGTCCTGGAAACTAGTCACAGGTATTGCATGTGCCATCACATCACTGGTATCATCCCACAACCCGTCCTCTTACGACATTCAAATGGTCTACCCGGAGTGTGTGCCGGGGGTCAACGCCCCTACGGCCTGGTCTCAGACCAGACTGTTACTGCTGGCCGTACACAGTCCAGCGTACGAACCACAGCCCGACTGATGGAGAACAGACTTTAGGAACCTATCTAGTTTCTTAATGAAGACAGCTCAGGATCTATTTGTAACCCCTCGTGTGTATGGTGGGAGGCTGCTGAAAAGTCTTGGACCTCTTACGCTTTTGTACTATCTCTCAGTGTACTCATGGCACCCCTGCTTTTCACTAGGGGTATGGTGCACCGTCTGGCCAGCCTGTTGCTTTCGTAGAAAGTGATTTCTGAGTGAAGATTTGGGACCAATTCTTCTAGAATACTCCATGTGTATATTATGATGAATCATTGTGGCCTTCGTTGCAAGGAGTACAGTCATAACCCTGATTATCTGACACGTCTACCGCCCTCAGTGGCTTCCCGTTTTCTGTTCGCACGTCATAACTTTTTATCACTTACAAAAAAAACGAAATAAAAACTAGAATGGAAATTAAAATTAATTCTAACCACGCTATAGAGTAAAAACTAACATGAAGGATCTCACTGTCAAGGATTACACCAGTGTCATTATCACAACCACGAGGAAAATGATAGGATGAATAATGAGAACCTTCCTAACAAGGGACGCCATGCCAATGATGATCCTCTAAGTCACTTGTTCTCTCTACGCTGGAATACTGCTGTACACTAACATCCCCTTTTAATGCAGGCGATATTGCAGATCTAGAGAATGTACAGAGAACCTTCACAACACGTTCAAGTTTAGTCAAGCACTTAATTACTAGGCACGTTTGAAGTCCATTGACCTGTACTTCTTGGAACACCGGCGAGAAAGATGCATCATAATTTGTACCTGGAAAATCCTAGAGGGACTGGTCCCAAATCAACAGACAAATTGATCCCTGCAAAAGCAAAAAGCTCAGCAGACGGTGCACATACTCTCGGTGAAAAATCAGAGGTGTCGTGAGTGAAATGAGGCAATACAATAAGTGTAAGATGCCCAAGACTATACAACAGCTTCCCATCATACACGAGGATTACCAATAGACCCCTGGCTGCCCTTAAGAGGGAACGGGATAGATGCCTAAAGTCAGTTACTGATCAACCGGATTGCGGTTTACGCGTTGGACTGTGACCAGCAGTCACTGCCTGGTTGACCAGGTCTTGATCCACCAACACACTTGGCCTGGGTCCACCATAATTTATATCTGGAAAATCCTAGGGGACTCTGGTCTTAAATCTGGACACAGAAATCACTCCCTACGAAAGCATGAGACTCAGTAGACGGTACATCCTAAAGCAGGGGTGCCGTGAGTACACTAAGAAAACAGTAAGTATCCGGGGCCCAAGACGGTTCAACAGTCTCCCATCATACATAAGGGGGATTACCACTAGACCCCGGCTGTTTTTAAGAGGGAGCTGGATAGATTCCTAAAGTCAGTACCTGCCCAGCTGGGCTGTGGTTCGTACATTGGATTGCGTGCGGCCAGCTGTAACAGCCTGGTTGATCAGGCTCTCGTCCACCGAGAGGCCTGGTCATGGACCGGGCCGAGGGGGCGTTGACCCCCGAAAACCTCCAGGTTGCTGGGATGGGAAGGACTCTCAATGTAATCAGGTAGACTCAAACTCTTATATGTTGTCAGGAAGTGGAACAATCTGGAGAGCAGTAGGAGGTAGGATCCATACACAGCTTTAAGATGAGGTACGATAAGGCTCTTGGAGTATGGATAGAGCGAACCTAGTAGCGAAGAACAAAGAGGCGGGGCAAGGAGCCATGAGTCAACCCCTGCGACAACAAATAGGCGAGTACAGTTGACAATTACACTGGTAAAGTTGGTGAGGGAAATAAGAGCAGAGAGAGAGAGAGAGAGAGATGGGGGAGGGTGAAGGCCAAGAATTTAAGGTGTTTGGAAGCGGAATGAAGTTGGCAACCATAAAATGTTCGACTTGGCAGAGATGTGGTGGACAGGGAGGAGGGAGGGGGAGAGAGAGAGAGAGGAGAGAGAGAGAGAGAGAGAGAGAGAGAGAGAGAGAGAGAGAGAGAGAGAGAGAGAGAAAGAGAGAGAAAGAGAGAAAGAGAAAGAGAGAAAGAGAAAGAGAGAGAAAGAGAGAAAGAGAAAGAGAGAAAGAGAGAAAGAGAGAGAGAGAAAGAGAGAAAGAGAGAGAGAAAGAGAGAGAAAAAGAGAAAGAGAGAAAGAGAGAGAAAGATAGAAAGAGAGAATGAGGAAGGGGGGAGTTGGTAGATTTTTGTTTTTTTATCAAGCACCAGAAGCTTTTGGTTATTCAGGGTTCTAAACACAAACACAGGTGTCCCTGTTTTCAGATGATGGGAAGTTGATGAGAAGAATTCAATAGGACGAGGACCAGGCAGAACTACAAAGGAATCTGGACAGGCTGTAGGCCTGGTCCAGCAACTGGCTCCTGGAGTTCAACCCCACCAAGTGCAAAGTCATGAAGATTGGGGAAGGACAAAAAAGACCACAGACGGAGTACAGTCTAGGGGTCCAGAGACTACAAACCTCACTCAAGAAAAATGATATTGGGGAGAGTATAACATCGGGCACATCTGAGGCGCACATCAACCAAATAACTGCTGCAGCAAAAGGGCGCCTAGCAAACCTAAGAACAGCATTCCGACATCTCAATAAGCAATCGTTCAGGACTCTGTACACCGTGTACGTTAGGCCTGTATTGGAGTATGCAGCACCAGTTTGGAACCCACACCTAGCCAAGCACGTAAGGAAACTAGAGAAAGTGCAAAGGTTTGCAACAAGACTAGTCCCGGAGCTAAGGGGGCATGTCCTACGAGGAGAGGTTAGGGAACTCGACCTGATGACACTGGAAGACAGGAGAGACAGGGGATATGATAACGACATATAAAATACTGAGAGGAATCGACAAGGTGGACAGAGATGGGACACAGCAACAAGGGGTCACAGTTGGAAGTTGAAGACAGATGAATTACAGGGATGTTAGGAAGTATTTCTTCAGTCACAGAATTGTCAGGAAGTGGAATAGTTTGGGAAGTGATGTAGTGGAGGCAGGATCCATACATAGCTTTAAGAAGAGGTATGATAAAACACACACACACACACACACGCGCGCGCTCTCCCATATACAACAGGCCTAGTGTCTAATCGACATGTGCCTAGGACAAAATGGTAACTAACACATTAATAATAACCAAACTGACACTTATCATTATCAAGTTGCTACCATCACCACCTTCTCGCTCTCATATTACACACATTATAATCAAAGAAACTATTCAAAGCAAATTTTTCACATTCAATAATTATCAGTTACGCATTATTAGCCATATCAGTAAATTTAGAGGGAAAGGGAAATATCCCCGGCAGGTATGTTGAAGGAAATGCTGAGTTCTTCAATCAGTCAAGCATCCTGTGGGGGAGAGTGGTGCAACCTAGCCCTCTACTGCATGGTACAAGTCTCACCATAACGTGAACCAGCATGGCAAGTAGAAGCAGAGAATAGTGTTAGGGGGTAGAACGATGATGTTGGGGAGGAGGGTTATAAATGTAGGGATGGTGGTTAGTTAGGATGAGGAAGGGTGGTACTGAGAGTGAGGAATGGGGGTGAGGCAGGATGGCGGTAGTAAAGGTGAGGAAGGATAATGGTGAGAGTGACAGTGAGTGTACTTGCCTATTTGTGGTTGCAGAGGTCGATTCACAGCTCCTGGCCCCGCCTCTTTGCTGGTAGCTACTAGGTCTACTCTCTCTCTCTCCCTATTCCATGAGCTTTATCGTATTAAAGCTATGTATGGATCCTGCTTCCACAACATCAATCACCAGATTGTTCCACTTCCTGAGAACTCTATGGCTGAATAAATACTTCATAACATTCCTGTGACTCACCTGAGTCTTCAACTTCCACTTGTTGCTATGTCCCATCTCTGAAACATCCTGTCTGTCCACCTTGTAAATTTCTCTCGACATTTTGTATGTCGAGAGGAATTTTGTATGCCCCCTATCTAGCCTGCTCTCCTGTCCTCCAGTGTCGTCAGGTCGATTTCCCTTAACCTTTCTTCGTAGGGCATATCCCTTAACTCCGGAACTAGTCTTGTTGCAAACCTTTGAATCTTCTCTAATTTATTGACCAAGTGTGGGTTCCATACTGGTGCTGCATACTCCAATATGGCCGTGACATACTCTGTATACAGTCTTGAACGATTCCTTACTAAGGTGTCGAAACGCTATCCCTAGGTTTACCAGGTGTTCATATGCTGCAGCAGTTATTTGGTTGATGTTCGCCTACCTGGAGTCTACTTGAAGGGTATTCCGGGGATTAACGCCCCCACGGCCCTGTCCATGACCAGGCCCTCCCGGTGGATCAGGGCCTGACCAACGAGGCTGTTACTGCTGGCCGCACGCAGTCCAACGTACGAACCACAGCCCGGCTGATCCGGTACCGATTTAAGGTATCTGTCCAGCTCCCTCTTGAAGACAACCAGGGGTCTTACTGGTAATGCCCCTTATGGCTGGTGGGAGGGTGTTGAACAGTCTTGGGCCCCGGACACTTACTGCGTTTTCAGAGTGTACCAGTGACGGGGCGTCACTGGTACACTTGGGGTATGTTGCATCGCCTGCCAAGTCTTTTGCTTTCGTAGGGAGTGATTTCTGTGTGTAGGTTAGGAACCAGTCCCTCCAGAATCTTCCAGGTGTAGATTATAATATCTCTCTCGCCTGCACTCCAGTGAGTACAAGTCAAGTGCTTCCAGGCGTTCCCAGTAGTTAAGGTGTTTGATGGAACTTATCCGTGCAGTAAATGTTCTCTGTACATTCTCTAGATCTGCAATTTCAACTGCCTTGAATGGGGATGTTAATGTGCAGCAGAATTCCAGCCTAGAGAGAACAAGTGATTTAAAAAGGATCATCACTGGCTTGGCATCTCTTGTCTTGAATGTTCTCATTATCCATCCTATCAGTTTCCTCGCAGATGTGATAGTGGCACTGTTGTGGTCCTTGAAGGTGAGATCTTCGGACATTACCACTCCCAGGTCCTTCACATTTCGTTTCCGCTCTATTGTGTGATTAGAGCTTGTAATATACTCAGTCCTAGCTATTATTTCCTCCAGTTTTCCATAACGGGGTAGTTGGAATTTGTCTTCATTGAACATCATATTGTTCTCTGTTGCCCATTGGAAAACTTGGTTTATATCTTCTTGGGCTGTGTCCTCAATGGATGACACTCTCATGCAGATCCTAGTATCATATGCAAAGGATGATACAGTGCTATGGTTTACATCTCTGTCTATGTCTGATATGAGAATGAGGAGCAGGATAGGTGAGAGTACTGTGCCTTGTGGGACAGAGCTCTTCACTGTGGCAGCATCCGATTTAAACTCTGTTTACCACTACTGTGTTCGATTGGTTAGAAAGTTGAAGATCCATCTGCCCACTCACTCAGCACCTGGACCAGATTCATGGAATGCTTTATTTATAAAGCAGTGCAAAGTACCATTAGCAAGAGCCCTTAGTATTCTGTGGAGAAAGAGCTTAGATCTAGGTGAAATTCCAGAGGCCTTAAAGAGTGCAGACATAGCTCCTTTGCATAAGGGAGGTAGTAGAGCACTAGCTAAAAATTACAGACCAGTAGCCCTCACTTCTCACATCATAAAAATCTTTGAAAGAGTGATGAGACGGCAGATTACAAAGTTCATGGACCAGCACAACCAACATAACCCGAACCAGCATGGCTTTAGAGCGGGTCGATCATGCCTGTCACAGCTGCTGAACCATTATGACAGAATTACGGAGGCATTGGAGGACGACCAAAACGCAGATGTGATTTACACAGATTTTGCAAAGGCGTTTGACAAATGCGATCATGGAGTGATAGCGCACAAAATGAGGGCCATAGGCATTACGGGAAGGTAGGCAGATGGTTTTTTGAGTTCCTAACACAAAGAACAAAAAAAGTAGTAGTGAACAGGGCAAGATCCAGCATCAGCGAGGTCAAAAGCTCAGTGCCCCAAGGCACTGTCCTGGCACCTCTGCTGTTTCTCATCCTCATAGCAGACATAGATAAAAACACCCAGCACACTTTTGTATCATCATTTGCAGATGACACTAAAATAAGCATGAAAGTCACTACGGTAGAGGACACTGAAAAATTACAGGAGGACATAAGCAGGGTCTTCCAATGGGCAGTGGAGAACAACATGACGTTCAATGGTGATAAGTTTCAGCTGCTTAGGTATGGAAAAAATGAAGAACTCAAAAGGAACACTATATACAAAACGCAAGAGGGTCACCACATAGAACGAAAGGAACACGTAAAGGACTTGGGAATAATTATGTCTGCTGATCTGTCGTTTAAAGACCATAACAAGACAAAGATCACAACAGCCAGGAAGATGACGGGTGGGTATTGAGAACTTTCAAAACAAGGGAAATAATGCCGATGGTGACACTATTCAAATCGCTAGTGCTCCCTCACTTAGAATACTGCTCAGTGCTGACGGCCCCGTTCAGGGCAGGAGAAATAGCAGAGCTGGAACAAATCCAGAGATCGTTTACGGCTCACATTGAGCCATTGAAACATCTAAATTATTGGGAACGCCTTCAAGTCTTGAACATGTACTCATTGGAGCGGAGGAGAGAGAGATACATGATAATATATACATGGAAAGTACTTGAGGGCCTGGTCCCAAATCTGCACACTGCCATAACAACATACTGGAGTGAGAGATATGGGAGAAAGTGTAAAATAAACCCAGTGAGGAGCAGGGGTGCGGTGGGGACAATACGGGAGCACTGTATTAACATCCGGGGTCCCAGACTATTCAACATCTTACCAGAAGATATCCGAAACACGGCTGGAACCAGTGTAGAAGCCTTCAAGAGGAAACTGGACAAATATCTTCACCAGGTGCCAGATCAACCAGGCTGTGATGGATATGTGGGGCAGCGGGCCTCCAGCAGCAACAGCCTGGTTGACCAGGCAAGCACCAGACGAGCCTGGCCCATGGCCGGGCTCAGAGAGTAGATACTCTCGAAACTCTTCAAAGGTATATCAAAGGTATACTTTGCCAGTTATTCCTTTAGCACCCATTTTGTATGCTATTACACCATGATCGCACTTGTCAAAGGCTTTTGCAAAAATCTGTGTATACTACTACTGCATTCTGTTTGTTTTCCAGAGCATCTAAGACCATATCATAGTTGTCCAGTAGTTGCGAGAGGCAGGAGCGACCTGCTCTGAAACCATGTATGTTGCCCTGGGTTGTGCAATTTTTGGGAGTCCAAGTGGTTTGCTATCCTGCTTCTTAGAACTCTTTCAAAGATTTGTTATAATATGGGACGTTAAAGCTATTGGTCTACAGTTCTTAGCTATTGCTTTGCTGCCCCCTTTATAGAGTGGGGCTATATCCGTTGTTTTTAGTGACTGTGGAATCTCACCTGTGTCTATGCTCCTAGATGTGCTGCATATTATACTCACCCCAAGATCTTTTCCTTGAGTGAGGTTTGCAGTCTTTGGCCCCCTAGCCTGTACTCTGTCTGCGGTCTTCTTTGACCTTCCTCAATCTTCATGACTTTGCACTTGGTGGGGTTAAACTCCAGGAGCCAGTTGTTGGACCAGGCTTACAGCCTGTGTACTCACCTAATTGTACTCACCTAATTGTGGTTGCAGGGGTCGAGACTCAGCTCCTGGCCCCGCCTCTTCGCTGTCTGCTACTGGGTCTCTGCTCTCCCTGCTCCATGAGCTTTATCATACCTTGTCTTAAAACTGTGTATGGTTCCTGCCTCCACTATATCATTCTCTAGTCCATTCCACTTCCTGACTACTCTGTGGCTGAAGAAATGTTTCCTGACATCCCTTTGACTCATCTGAGTCTTCAGCTTCCAGTTGTGTCCCCTTGTTTCTGTGTTCCCTCTCTGAAACAACCTGTCACTATCTACCTTGTCAATTCCCCGCAGTATTTTGTATGTCGTTATCATGTCTCCTCTGACCCTTCTTTCCTCCAGTGTTGTTAGTCCTATTTCCCTCAGCCTTTCTTCATAAGACAGACCCCTGAGTTGTGGAACTAACCTTGTCGCAAACCTTTGCACTTTCTCTAGTTTCTTGACGTGCTTGACCAGGTGTGGGTTCCAGACTGGTGCTGCATACTCTAGTATGGGCCTGACGTATACGGTATACAGTGTCTTGAACGATTCCTTGTTAAGGTAACGGAACGCTAATCTTAAGTTTGCCAGTCGCCCATATGCTGCCGCAGTTATCTGGTTGATGTGTGCTTCCGGAGACGTGCTTGGTGTTATACTCACCCCAAGGTCTTTCTCCTTTGTTGAGGTTTGTAGCCTTTGTCCACCTAGCCTGTACTCTGTCAGCGGTCTTCTTTGCCCTTCTCCGATCTTCATGACTTTGCATTTGGTGGGGTTAAATTCGAGAAGCCAGTTGCTAGACCAGATGTCAAGCTTGTCCAGGTCACTTTTAAGTCCTGCTTGGTCTTCATCCGATGTGATTCTCCTCATTAATTTCACATCATCTGCGAAAAGAGACACTTCTGAGTCTATCCCATCCGTCATGTCATTCACATATAGCAAGAATAGCACTGGTCCTAGGACTGACCCCTGCGGTACACCGCTCGTCACAGGCGCCCACTGTGATACCTCATCACGCACCATGACCCGTTGTTGCCTCCCTGTGAGGTATTCCCTGATCCATTCCAGTGCCCTTCCTGTTATACACGCTTGGTCTTCCATCTTTTTTACTAATCTCATGTGAGGAACTGTGTCAAAGGCCTTCCTGCAGTCCAAGAAAATGCAGTCAACCCACCCTTCTCTCTCTTGCCTTACCTCTGTTACTTTATCATAGAACTCCAGGACGTCGTGGTGTGTGTGTGTGTGTGTGTGTGTGTGTGTGTGTGTGTGTGTGTGTGTGTGTGTGTGTGTATGTGAGAGACAGACACACACGCCCCGGCGGGGCGGAAACATTTCGAAGTGTTTCCTTACACACACACGTACATACAACAGGCCTAGTGTCTAATCAACATGTGCCTAGGACAAAATGGTAACTAACACACACACAGAGGGGTAGGGGAAGGAGGAGGGTAGGGGATGGGAGGAGGAGAGAAGGGATATGAAGGGGAAGGAGGGAGGGGAGGGGAAGGGAGGGAGGGAAGAAGGAAGGGAAGGGGAAGGAGGAAGGGAAGGGGAAGGAGGAAGGGAAGGGGGAAGGGGGAAAGGGGAAGGGGGAAGGAGGAAGGAAGGGGAAGGGGAGGGTAGGAGGGAGGAGGGGTAGGAGGGAGGAGGGGTAGGAGGGAGGAGGGGTAGGAGGAAGGAGGGGTAGGAGGATGGAGGGGTAGGAGGAAGGAGGGTTAGGAGGAAGGAGGGTTAGGAGGGAGGAGGGGTAGGAGGGAGGAGGGGTAGAGGAAGGAAGATAGGAGGGAAGGGGAGGGGAGGGAGGGGGTAGGGAAGGGACAGGCACAGAATCTGGGAAGAGGCCAAGCAACCACCACCACCACCATGAGTCACACCACCAAAAACATTCTCCTACACAACCAAACACCAACACAATTCCACGTACAAGATCACCACCACCACTGCCACCACTAGCACTGCCACTTCTACCACCACTAGCACTGCCACTTCTACCACCACTAGCACTGCCACTTCTACCACCACTAGCACTGCCACTTCTACCACCACTAGCACTGCCACGTCTAACCCAGACTGGTAGAAACAAGATGTCAATAGTTGGTGAAAAAGATACAAATGAAATCCGGACCTTTGTGCAATATTTCGCGCAATTCTGGGCTTTAACATGTATGTAACACGTCCACGACAACGAACGATTATTACAGTATCACGTGCTTAAGTAAAACTGAAGGAAGCCTACTGACCCACCCTCAGTGGCTGGTCTAGCATGGACGCATCAGAGGCCTACTGACCCACCTTCAGTGACTGGTCTAGCATGGACGCAGCACTGAGGCCTACTGGTAGGGTAGGTTCGTCATGACACCGGACAGGTGTTTCCTGACGCGGGTCTTAGTCAGATGATGACCCGCCGTTGGAGCTTTTGGTCATCTGACCGAGGCCTTCCGCTGGCTTACCGGTCCACCCCTTTAAAAATTATGGTCTATTAAAAACCTTTTTTGAGGCCTACTGACCGACCCTCAGTTATATACACAGTGATGGGAGCGGACAAAGTAAACATCCCATTGTTTTGCTTGATGGTGTTGGTTAATTTATTAACTACTACTACTCTTCCTCAATCATGATGAAGTCATTCATGTCTAAACTTTTCTTCAATAAAACAAATACTGCAGGTGTGTCTTGCGACACTCGCCACCTCAGCACACCTGCCTTGCGACACTCGCCACCTCAGCACACCTGCCTTGCGACACTCGCCACCTCAGCACACCTGCCTTGCGACACTCGCCACCTCAGCACACCTGCCTTGCGACACTCGCCACCTCAGCACACCTGCCTTGCGACACTCGCCACCTCAGCACACCTGCCTTGCGACACTCCTCAGCACACCTGCCTTGCGCCTCCACCTCAGCACACCTGCCTTGCGACACTCGCCACCTCAGCACACCTGCCTTGCGACACTCGCCACCTCAGCACACCTGCCTTGCGACACTCGCCACCTCAGCACACCTGCCTTGCGACACTCGCCACCTCAGCACACCTGCCTTGCGACACTCGCCACCTCAGCACCAGTACAGTGCTGTATTTGATGAGCTACTCACCTGCAACACCTGGTGTCTTGTTTAATACATTTCGCTCACCGGTGGCTGTTTTTTCCATTCAATAGAGAGATTATACAAGGAAGAGTGAAATATGAAGTACTCACTCCCTAACCTTCAACTTTCTCCTGTATATAATCTCTGTACTGAACTGGAAAAGAAAACCAATGGAAGGCGAAACATCTTCAAAATCAATACTCATTTACTTGCCGGTAATATATATACTATGAATTTAATGGGAGTACTGGTTTTTTTTTTCTCTGGAGGCGAGTTTCATGTTTATTTTTTTATGATCTGCGGCAGATGATACAAAGCCGCGGTTTGTGTTCTTATCTATGTTTGCTACGAGGATGAGAAACAGTGAGGGTGTCAGGACCTTGCCCTGGTGTACTCACCTTTTAATTAAGTTTACTAGAGACTGCATATTTTAATACCGCTCTGTTAAGAAAAATGAACATAGATACAACTAATCTGACATTTCATTGTGGCAACGTTTCGCTACTGGAGATCAAAACATTTTGTCGGTAATATTAATATCGCTCATACGCCAGAGAAAGAACGAAAAAGAGAAAAAAGTTAAAAAAGAGAGCGAGAGTCTCATGTAATAGTAACCTCCAGCTCTCCTGGAATGAAACTTTTGAAGCTCTTCTAGCTAATGTACGATTGATGGAATACTTAACGATATATTCAACGCCCTACTCAAGTCTCCCAGCTCAGGCGGGCCAAAACGACATGGGTTCGAATCCTCGGCTAGTCGCAGTGTTTATAATATATATATATATATATATATATATATATATATATATATAAGCACTGCGACTAGAGGAGGATTCGAACCCATGTCTTTGGCCCCTCATTGTTATTGATTAAAACCACTTGTTCATGGTTACATAATAATAATAATAATAATAATAATAATAATAATAATAATAATAATAATAATAATACCCGCATTACGCTAACGTGTCCAATTTTGCTAAATAAAAAAATCGGTCTTTTATAAATTTGAATATCCATTTCCTTACTATTCCTGTTATACCTACTGACCTTAATTTGTAAGCTGTTACTCCACGGTAACATTTGTCAAATGCCTTTGAAAAAATCATGTATATTCCATCACTGTTTTTGTTTTCCATCTAAGGTCTCTGTAATTTTGTCATTACGATTCAATAGTAGTGACAGACAAGATCTACCTATTCTAAAGCCTTGGATTGTGTGTAGCTAAAGTTTCTCCTTTCAAATAAAATGTGTGTGTGTGAGTGAGAGAGAGAACAGAGAGAGAGAACAGAGAGAGAGAACAGAGAGAGAGAGAGAGAACAGAGAGAGAGAGAAACAGAGAGAGAGAGAGACAGAACAGAGAGAGAGAGAGAACAGAGAGAGAGAAACAGAGAGAGAGAGACAGAACAGAGAGAGAGAGACAGACAGAACAGAGAGAGAGACAGAACAGAACAGAGAGAGAGACAGAACAGAGAGAGAGAGAGAGAGAGAGAGACAGAACAGAGAGAGAGACAGAACGAAAAGAGAGACAGAACAGAGAGAGAGAGACAGAACAGAGAGAGAGAGACAGAACAGAGAGAGAGAGACAGAACAGAAGAGAGAGACAGAACAGAGAGAGAGATAGAACAGAGAGAGAACAGAGAGAGAGAACAGAGAGACAGAACAGAGAGAGAGAGAGAAGAGAGAGACAGAACAGAGAGAGAGAGACAGAACAGAGAGAGAGAGACAGAACAGAGAGAGAGAGACAGAGACAGAACAGAGAGAGACAGAACAGAGAGAGAGACAGACAGAGAGAGAGAGACAGAACAGAGAGAGAGAGCAGAACAGAGAGAGAGAGAGAACAGAGAGAGAACAGAGAGAGAGAGAGACAGAACAGAGAGAGAGAGAGAACAGAGAGAGAGAGGAGAGAACAGAGAGAGAAGAACAGAGAGAGACAGAACAGAGAGAGAGAGAGACAGAACAGAGAGAGAGAGACAGAACAGAGAGAGAGAGACAGAACAGAGAGAGAGAGACAGAACAGAGAGAGAGAGACAGAACAGAGAGAGAGAAGAACAGAGAGAGAGAGAACAGAACAGAGAGAGAGAACAGAACAGAGAGAGAGAAAAGAAGAGAGAGAACAGAGAAGAACAGAGAGAGAGACAGAACAGAGAGAGAGAGAGCAGAACAGAAGAGCAGAGAGAGACAGAACAGAGAAGAGAGAGAACAGAAGCAGAGACAGAGAGAGAGAGAAAAGAGAGCAGAACAGAGAGAGAGAGACAGAACAGAGAGAGAGAACAGAACAGAGAGGACGAGAGAGAGAGACAGAACGAGAGAGAGAGACAGAACAGAGAAAGACAGAACAGAGAGACAGAACAGAAGAACAGAAAAGAGACAGAACAGAACAGAACAGAGACAGAACAGAGAGAGACAGAGACAGAACAGAGAGAGAGAGACAGAACAGAGAGACAGAACAGAGAGACAGAACAGAGACAGAACAGAGAGACAGAACAGAGAGACAGAACAGAGAGACAGAACAGAGAGACAGAACAGAGAGACAGAACAGAGAGACAGAACAGAGAGACAGAACAGAGAGACAGAAGAGACAGAACAGAGAGAGAACAGAGAGACAGAAGAGACAGAACAGAGAGACAGAACAGAGAGAAGACAGAACAGAAGAGAGACAGAACAGAGAGAGAGACAGAACAGAGAGAGCAGAGAGACAGAAGAGAGACAGAACAGAGAGACAGAACAGAGAGACAGAACAGAGACAGAACAGAGAGACAGAACAGAGAGACAGAACAGAGAGACAGAACAGAGAGACAGAACAGAGAGACAGAACAGAGAGACAGAACAGAGAGACAGAACAGAGAGACAGAACAGAGAGACAGAACAGAGACAGAACAGAGAGACAGAACAGAGAGACAGAACAGAGACAGAACAGAGAGAGAGAGAGAGAGAGAGAGAGAGAGAGAGCGTGTATGATGTTGGTACCACTGGTCTGTAGTAGTTTATGCCGTTGCTGTGTTGCATTCACTGTGAGGTGGTACTATGTTTACACTATTTAAGGCTTCTGGTATTTCACTTGAATGCAAGATCGTTCTCTAAAAAACAAGGAGTATTCTCACTAATGGTACTTTGCATTTCTATATAATTAACTCATTCCAGGAATCAAGCCCAGGAGCTGTATGTTCTTGGATATGCTGCACATTTCCCTGGAGAAATCTGAAGACTTTTTTTAGTCTGGGAAGATCTTTAGCTCTCATGACATGGATAGCATCACTAAGTCACGGTCTTCTTTAAATATTTCGTTTATTTGTTGTTGTTGTTGCCGCTGTCCTCTATGAACCTTCAGTATAGAGGCAATACTGACAGTGGTTGACGACTTGGATTTTACATACCTGGCATATACCATGCATCGACTGCTGGGTCACTGTTCGCGCAGCCAGGTCCCCGACCAGGCCTGCTGTCCTGATCAACCAGGTTGTTACTGCCTCCAGCACGCA
Source organism: Cherax destructor (assembly GCA_009830355.1). Lineage (NCBI taxonomy): Eukaryota > Metazoa > Arthropoda > Malacostraca > Decapoda > Parastacidae > Cherax > Cherax destructor. The sequence continues at coordinate 90,172 of WNWK01002426.1, read as the reverse complement.
GTCTAGCGTATGAACTGATCAGGAACTGACTTCGGGAATTTAACTAGTTTCCTCTTGAAGACACCCAGAGTTTTGTTGGTAATATCGCTTATCTGAGAAGGTTGGGTATTGAACAATATAAGTTTCCTTACACTTATTGGGTTTCCTCAGCGTGGTTTCCGTGATTTCCAGTCACTTCATTATTTTCCAGGTGTAAATTACGATGCACCTCTCTCGCCTACTTTCCAGAAAGTACAGTTTAAGGTACTTCCAGTGTTCCCTGTAGTATACACGCTTCACTGAATTTATACACATTTTTTCATTTGCAATTTTTTTTATTCCTTTTGCGTTTCTTCTGTCTAGTATGAATGCTTCAGTTTCTGTTCTATATCTTGTGATTTAAGATTTTTTCTTTATTTATTAACTAATTCAACAACCTTATTTCTTCTAACAGAAAGATCTCAACGATCTGATTTTAGGTTGGGTTTTAATGGGACAGTTTCTACAGACCTTGTATGCTTCTTCATTCAGTTTTTCCATTCGTTGTTTATAGTGTTCGGGACACGTTCCAAACAATGTTTGATAGGTGTTATCCTCATTTTACTTTATTTTCTTACGTGCTTCCCAGTGTGAATTTCTTAGTGCTTCCTGTATGCCTTTACCACTGATATACGCTTTTCCAGAGTTCTACTACTGCCGCAACCCAGCCTTGGACCAGGTCTACCTGGTACCTGCCTGACTATTCCCAGGACTATTCCGTATGTTATGGCAGTAGCCATAACATACGGGTCTACGCAGGCCGTAAATGATCTCTCAATTTGTTTCAGCTATCTTTCCTGCCCTGAATGGGGCTGTCAACACTGAGCAATACTCTACACGAGACCATAAGCGAATTTAATAGTTTCACTATTGACACTTTCCCTTGTTTTGAAAGTCATCGTTGTTCACCCCGTAATTTTCCTGGCTTTCGTGACTTTTGCCTTGTGTTCCTTAAAAGAAAGGTCAGATAGTATTAGCATTATTACACCCAAGTTCTTTCATTCTACTTGCTGATCGTGTTATGTATACAGTGTTCATTTTGAGTTCACTCTTCCCATATCTAAGCAGTTGAACTTTTCACAATTGATCATCATGTTCTTTACTGCCTACTAGAACACTTTGCTTATATGGTCTTGCAATTTGTCCGTATCTTCTGCAGAGGTGATGTCCATGTTTGATATCCACAAATGATGATAGGAAACTATGGCGAGTGTTTTTATCTATGTCTATGAGGATAATAAACAATAAAAGAACCAGGACCGTGCCTTGGGGTAATGAGCTTATTTAAACTTTGTTATGATGGATTTTGCTCTGTTTACTACCGCTCTTGTATTTTATCCGTAAGAAAGTTTAATATCCACTTACCTACTTTCCCCGTTGTATCTATCACACTCATTTTGTGTGCAATCACCCCATTATCAGATCCCCCAAACGCCTTTGCAAAATCATGGCATACATCTGTGTTTTCTTCATCCAACGCCTCCATAATTTTGTCATAGTGGTTTAGCATGACAAGCATGATCTTCCCGCTCCAGATTCATGGTTTGGACTGTGCTGTTCCATAAAATTTGTAATTTGACGTCGCATCACTCCTGCAAAGACTTGTGTGTGATGCTAGGGTTATTCTCAAATTTTTGGTTAGTGCTCTACTGCCTCCATTATGCAAGAGAGCTCTGCACTCTTTAAGGTCTCTGGGATCTCACCTAGACCTAAGCTTTCTCCAAAGAATGCCGGGTGCTCGTGCTAGTGGTACTTTGCATGTCTTTATAAAGAATTCCTCCACGAATCCAGTCCAGGTGCTGCACGAGCGGTTATATTTTCTTTTTTCTTTTTTTCGAATTCTACGATATTAGTGCTTATGTCGGTTACATGATCTGTGTGGCCTTTCATGAAGGATACCTGAAGGATACTTGAAGAGGAAATGAAAATACTTATGTATTCTCCGCCCTGTTGTCGTTTAGCGGACTTTTATAAATATTTCCTTTTTTTAAGTTTGGCAAAGTTAGGATAGGTTATACAACCTAAATATATATATATAAATAAATATATATATATATATATATATATATATATATATATATATATATATATATATATATATATATATATATGTATATATACACACACAACACACACACAAACAAATTGAATAAAGACTGCGTCATAGCCAGCAATGTTTGTGGGTGATGACACCAAGGGAACGTTTAAATGTGCACGCGTCAGTGTGTGGAAGCAGCAGCAGCAGCAGCAACAGTAGGTGCACAGCACCCAATGTGAAGGAGGAAATTGGGTTGGTGTGAGAAACTCTGACCATCACTCTCACATACATCCCTCAACACCACTCTTACTGCCGTAGTTACCACCACTGTAGTGCAAGTCACAGGCATCATGGTAGCAGCAGCCTGAGGGGCAAGGAGGGGGATGAGGTGTCTCACTAGGTGACTACTGGACCACCAGCCTCAAGCACCACACCACTCACCATCACACACCACTCCCAGTCTTCGTAGCAGTATTATCTTTCTGTCGAATTCAACTTACTCTCTAAGGTAACTACTATTCTCAACTTCCGGCGTTTTTCTTCACCTTTATAGGGAATGTTTTGAAACTACTCGTCACCCCGACACCAGGGGCATCAAGAGCAGCTCATAACAACAGTTACGTTAAACAAGAAGTTACAACCAAAAGTAAAAAAACAAATATTAATTTTTATATCGACAAATGAACTGACAAATACAATGGGATGTTTTGTCATGTCTTGAAATAAATAAAATGTTATTTTAATACAATATCAGTGAGGTGCGTCTCCACTGACTTTTGTTTTTTTAAAAATATGAAAAGGATGAGTGTAGGAAGCAGGTTTACAAGACGAAGCAGCTCGTCCTCACTATAAACAATCATTTTCACTACTCTAGGTGTTCAACACGATCCACGAATATACTCTTGTACTTGTATCTCAGTCAAGACAAGTTGGCGCGTAACGAGACCTGAACTAGATGACACAGCAAGAAATGAAGACTAGGGGAAGCATTATTAAGACGTGTAGATGAATGGTTCAGAGAACCGACAAGTTGATAAATTAAACACAACGCTTGAGTATCTTTATTGTGGCAACGTTTCGTCACACTGTGGCTTCATCTGTCTAATACAAAGGAGAAGAGTGAAGATCAGAAGGAGAGTGAGATAGTCTCTGAACCTGGAGTCTATGTAATTAGTCCATCATTCTCGATAATACAGAATATGCGCGAAGGGGCTTATATATTGCAGACAGGCGAAGTGAAGCAGTTGTAGGTGGTGTCACCTTGGACAAATTCACAGTTAGAAGTAGGTCATGCTCTCCATGGGAAAGTGGAACAGAGCCATGCGCATTGTAAGAGGCGACTAAAATGCCGGGAGCAAGGGGCTAGTAACACCTTCTCCTGTATAAATTACTAAATTATAAGAGAAACTTTCGTTTTTCTTTTTAGGTCACCCTGCCTCGGTGGGATATGGCTGGTTTGTTGAAAAAAGTAAGTCATGCCTATAGGTTAGGAAAACGTAGAATTCCCTGTATCTCGATCCTAAGATGTTGCGTGACAGGAATGTAGATGGATTGTTCAGGGAACCGAGATACTAAATAAAATCGACAGGGCAGATATGAACGGAATGTTGTTAATGGGAGGAACGAGGGATAGGGAGACACGGGAGGAAGCTGAGTTATAGACAGGGACGGTAGGAAGTACTTCTTTAGTTTCAGGGAGGTAGAAATAAGGAATAGTTTATAAGACAATGTATTAAAGAGAAAGAAACTTGTAACGACGTTTCGGTCCGACTTAGACCACTAACTAGTCACACCAGTCGTGTGCAACTAGTTAATGATGCAAGTCGGACCGAAACGTCGTCATAAGTTTGTTTCTCCTGTGTTCGGGTTATTGTCAAATGGCTAGCAAGAGAGACTCACTATAAATGGTATTTGAATTACTTAGTTACTTACGTAAGTATCACTGTTGACATTATTTGTGTGTTGTTCCAGTCACGGTATTGTGCCTTTCTATTCTTTAATGCATTGAGGGTAAACTTAATACATAGTTTCAAGAGAAGGTATGATAAAACTAGAGATACTAGAGAACCCAAAAGGAGCAGGGGAGCAAAAGCTGGAGGTCAACTTCTGCAAATGTAACTAATTGAATATACGCACAAACCTGCAAGAAAACCTTCGACAGTATAAAGAAGGGACAGTCTCAGTATAAAGAAGGGACAGTCTCAGTATAAAGAAGGGACAGTCTCAGTATAAAGAAGGGACAGTCTCAGTATAAAGAAGGGACAGTCTCAGTATAAAGAAGGGACAGTCTCAGTATAAAGAAGGGACAGTCTCAGTATAAGAAGGACAGTCTCAGTATAAAGAAGGGACAGTCTCAGTATAAAGAAGGGACAGTCTCAGTATAAAGAAGGGACAGTCTCAGTATAAAGAAGGGACAGTCTCAGTATAAAGAAGGGACAGTCTCAGTATAAAGAAGGACAGTCTCAGTATAAAGAAGGGACAGTCTCAGTATAAAGAAGGGACAGTCTCAGATAAAGAAGGACAGTCTCATAAAGAAGGGACAGTCTCAGTATAAAGAAGGGACAGTCTCAGTATAAAGAAGGGACAGTCTCAGTATAAAGAAGGGACAGTCTCAGTATAAAGAAGGGACACTCATGGTACACACGAACATTCTACAGGTGGGATAAACTTGTGTTCACCAAAGTCGCACCTCAAAGATCAACACCACTATTATTATACATAACCAACCTACTAATCCTTGTAGTCGTCCTTTCCCTATCCCCCAAGACCTGGCTTAAGTGGTAGTGCCATCAGTTCAACTGAGGAACCAGGGTTCGATCCTAACACGAGTGGAAACTCTGGATACATTTCTTAACACCTGTTCACCTAACAAGTGGGTACCTGGGTGTTAACCGACTGTCATGGATGACATTCCAGGAAATGTACCTTAGATATGGCCGAGTTCTGAAATGAGCCGAGGTAGGATTACAGCTGTGAAATAAACAAAGAGCCTCGAGTCCAATACTGTTTGTGGCAAATATAAAGAGTCTACCATGTGGTACACTCCTAGGTCTCCAAGATGCAGTCCTAGGTTTTAATAATGTTGCTGGTATACCTGAATAACATAAGGGGAACAGACAATGTCCTCTGAAATCTTAAATACAACTATTAGGATACTATACCATGTTCTATTAACACTAGAGCAATGACAAATAAATAATAAAATTCAATTGAAGAAACTAGATGGCAATGAAACTTGGCCGAGGGCAGATGAGGCTGGATCCTGTGTATACTATCTGGGGTAAGAACTCTCAGTCATGAAACCAAAAAAAAACGAGTAAACACGGCTAACCTTCCTCCCTTAGCACACAAAAAGAATAGCATAAACAGTGTATACCAGACAAGCAAACTTAAGAATGACCTTTAGAAATTCTGAACAAAGAATCCCTCAAAGCATTACTAACTTCCTGGGTCCTCGAGAGTGCTGCTTTTTTAACCAGCCAAAACTTAAAGGTAAAACAAACAGTCACCAGTTTAGTACCTAAAGTGGAGAAGAAATAATATTAAGAAAGACTTGACGACCTCACTTCTTTAGCATAGCACCGAAAGATCTGGTTACGACATACAAAATAATCCAAGAGAGACTACCGCGTATAGAATGGACCAGGGCTCAGTCACAAAGGTCAGGAAGTATTCCTTCAGTATTAGGGCATGAAAGTGGTGAAATGAATTATAATAGACAGAGCAGGAGTCACAACCCCAAGTTGAATCGCCAGCATTTTCTCGAGATCTTGAAGCCAAACAAATTTTTTTCATTGGTGACAAAGAAAAGTTAATTTCGATGTTCATTTGCATAGTATACAACTAACAACCACAGCCTCTGACATACAGTATATGCATGAGACTGCCTTCTTGTGTCTGTCTATAAAATGAAAGTTATAGAGCAGACTAGCCATGGTAAGGATAATCTCCGTTGTGAATTGTCTTAAATATCACCAACTGAAAGTTGGAAACGAAAACAATACCAACCATCATTAAGAATATCAGTAAAGAATACAAGAAAAAGGTTTAGCGTTTATATAGGTAAGACACAAACCAATGTATATTTTGATAATATGAGTTTTGTCTTTTAAATCATATGGATATTTTTACCACATACAGAATTCCAGTTTTAGTAAACACTTGATTAAGAGTAAGGAGTTTTATTTTCAAGAGGGATGTCAATAACTTGGAGTTACTGAAAAGTGTTATTTTAGACAAAAAAGGCGGGAACTACTGCTGGGAAGAAGCTACAGCCGTCCGTGGACTTAGTAACACGAGAGGGATCACGTCTGCCAACAGGAAGTTAAGAGGCTGATACAAGAGCTGGAGCTCAGTACATGCAAGCTTATTATTGGACTTTCTTCAACTGCTTTATCTACCTACTTCCTGTCGATTCCGGAGGTTATTGCCCCCAGCAGCCCGGTTCCTAACCAGGCCTGCTGGCTGATGGCATGATCAATAAGGCTGTTGATACATGCAGCATACAGTCCTACAGGCAGATAAAATAACTTGAGAACTATAGAAGACAATAACAAGAACTGGGATCAGGCTATGCGTGTGCAGCAACCCTCGATACTGCAGCAATTTTCCCCATTACAACCACTACGTTCACCAGCTACCACCACCTCCACTATTGATCTCATTTCCAGTGTTTACTCTTGACATGTTCGAGACGTCTTGAAGTTTCAACACACACTCAAGGTATATAAAATATGATCATAATAAACAGGTTACATCTTTAATTTACACTATAATCACAGTGAAAAGTAGCAGTATTCCAAGCGCATTCGTATTATTTAACATTATTAAGGAACACTGATGATGTGAAAGGTCACGAAAACGCTTGCACCATTGCTACTTTACACTGGTTAAAATGCACACACAAGGTATATATATAGTGTGTAAAAGGAAGTATTTTATCTAAAGAGAAAGTGCATCTCTCGATGCATCATTACAACTATTAGTATGGAGTCTTGCAGGGCACTGCCATGCTCCTGCTTCAGTGTTTCACCTTAGGCTCAGTCTAAGGACCTGGATTTGATCTTGGAGGAGGTTAAGACGTTGGGCAAGTTTCCTGACACCTGTCCCCCCGTTTATCTTATAGTAAATAGGTACCCGGGTATTAGCAGTGTTGTGGGTGTGACCCTAGGGTATGGTAGTATACCTTAAATAGAACTGGGCTTTCCAATGAGCCGAGGTAGTGTAACAGCTCTTAAGACTGCATAAGCCGAAGTAGTGTAACAGCTCTTAAGACTGCATAAGCCGAGGTAGTGTAACAGCTGTCAGCCTGTATATTCAAGGGTGTAAGACAAACTGAGTGATACCCTGCAGCACCAGTCGTATAAAACACTAATTATTTTTGCATGACATTTAAGCCAACTGTATCAAAAGGTCAGTAGGATTTTTTTACCCATTATTTCATTCCACTGTCAGTGTGTGACCTTAAAGCAAAAATGTTTAGTTCTGCTGCCACTCTCCCATACTCTATTATACAGACATATTTTACACTCGCACACTCTTTCGTATTCACAAACCCATATAGTGCACAATAAATCCGAACAATTTTTCGGTCCTCCTTGGACCATTATTGACTGTCGAGTGGACGAGGAAAGACCGAAACGTAGCTAAGTTTTATTTCGAACTCATGGTTTTGGAGATTTATTTCAGGCAGGGTATTGTAGCGTATTTTGTTAAGATAATGACATAATATTGGAACAAAAGTAAAATTTACAAGAGGACTAGGGATTTCTACCTACTGCAAATGGCAGATCAACCAGTCTGTGACGACCATGAAAGTGTTCAGACTATGTAGATACTTCAGCTACGTAACCCAAGTCAACATGACTTCAGAGGAAGGAAGGTCTTGCATATCACAAGTACTGGATCACTACAAAATTATGGAGACCTTGGAAGGAAAACAAAACACTGATGTAAATATAAAACATTTTGCAAAGGCATTTGACAAATGCGACCCTGGAGCAACAGTTCACAAAATGAAGCTAACAGTCTTAGCTCATTATCTCGTACATCATTATGTACTGAATTAAGCGAGCTCTGCTTCATCCTATGTAGGCAATACAAAAATATGCATGAAAAACACCCCATTTGAAGATAAAAAAAAATACAAATATCAACAAGTCATCCAATGGGCAAATTAAAATACCATGCTGTTCAATGGTGACTTCAACTGTTTAGGTACGAGAGGAATGAAGAGATCAGTACTGTATACAGAAAGAATGAACACCATGACAGTAAGGAACAGGTAAAACACCTTTGAATCTGTCTTTCGCAAAACATCAAGGCAAATGTGGGAAAGGTCAGGCAAATGGCAGTGGATTATGAGAACTTTGAAAACAAAAGAAGCAACACCAATGACGGTATTTGTCCAATAACTTGTCCTCACACGAGTTCAATAGTTTGGTGCTGGAAAATTAAATTGTCAACATAGAATCAATAAAACATCAAAGCTATTGGGAACTCATCAATGCACATTTAATGTTTTCTCTGGAAGGGTGTACATATACCTGATAATACATTTATGGAAAATACTTACTAGGGCCTGATCCCTAACCTGCTATAACTGACTGGAATGAACTCAGTGCAGAGCATGAGGGAGGATGGAGGAAGAAACCTTGGGAACAGTTAATACATGGCCCAAGACTCAACATACTAAAAGCAGGTATCAGAAATATTGCCGGGACAAAGATAAAAGTTTTAAGGAAGCTGGGCAATTTCCTTCTAAGAGTGCCAGACCAGAGGACTGTGATGGCTGTGTGACCCTGCAGGCCGCTGACACGAACACTGCTTCACCAGACGGTCAACAGATAAGCCTGCCCTAAGGTAGAAAAGCCCTCGAAGCCAGTAACAAAAAAAAAAAATAGAATTATGGGTGTTTGAAAAAAGATGGGCTTCGTGTACTATGCATTTTACAAAATAATAGTTAAGACTGTAGAGTAAAACTTGCGAATAATATGAAGGAACACAAGGTAAGACGAACAAACATTCAGAAACATTAGGCAACGATAAACTCAAGAAAAACAGTGGAAAGGCAAAGATGAACGAGAAATAAGAATACAAAATTCTTAGCATATATTACCAATGATATACCTATGATAAATTTCGAGAGCTTTTCTACTCAAGAGGCCAGACCTTGGAACTCGTCTGGTGCTTGCCTGGTCAACCGAGCTGTTACTGCTGGCGGCCCCCTGGCCCACATCCATCATAGCCTGGTTGATCTGACACTTTAAGATACTTAACCAGTTTCCTCTTGAAGACTTCTACACTTGTCCCCAACAGTAAGATGTTAAATAGTCTGGGGCCACTGACGTTGAAACTGTTCCATTATTGTGCCCACAACGCCCTTACTTTTCAATGGGTATATTTTACACTTCTTCCCATATCTCTCACTCCAGTAAGCTATGGTAGTATGCAGATTTGGGACTAAGACCTCAAGAACCTTCCACGTATATATCTATATATCCCTCCCTCCCTCTAGTAAGTACATAATTAGGACTTTAATTTAAATGTTTTATTGGCTGTATGCGGGCCGTAAATGATCTGATTTATCTGTTTCAACTACAGACATCATTTACGGCGCGCACTGCAAGCACAAACTTTCATATTACTGTAATAACCAAACATGGTTTACATTAAAGAAACCACACATGCTAACTGAATACCGCATACAAGGATGAACCTGCCTGCCAACACCTGCATACACCATGACGCCAGCTTGATGAACCTGCCTGCCAACACCTGCATACACCATGACGCCAGCTTGATGAACCTGCCTTCCAGCACCTGCATACACCATGACGCCAGCTTGATGAACCTGCCTCCCAGCACCTGCATACACCATGACGCCAGCTTGATGAACCTGCCTGCCAGCACCTGCATACACCATGACGCCAGCTTGATGAACCTGCCTTCCAGCACCTGCATATACCTTGACTCCAGCAGGATGAACCTGCCTTCCAGCACCTGCATACACCTTGACGCCAGCAGGATGAACCTGCCTTCCAGCACCTGCATACACCTTGACGCCAGCAGGATGAACCTGCCTTCCAGCACCTGCATACACCTTGACGCCAGCAGGATGAACCTGCCTTCCAGCACCTGCATACACCTTGACGCCAGCAGGATGAACCTGACTTCCAGCACCTGCATACACCTTGACGCCAGCAGGATGAACCTGACTTCCAGCACCTGCATACACCTTGACGCCAGCAGGATGAACCTGACTTCCAGCACCTGCATATAGTACCTTGACAAAACGTTAAAGATAAAAAAACTGTAAAAGCTTTAGGAAACAAGTGAAGAAGGTCACAAAACCCAAGGGTTTCCTTAATTTAAAGCGTGCTGAGTGTTTGATGGTGTGTCTTTAGTCTTCAGAAAGTGTGACTCAGTGTTTGGTGTGTGAGTGTGAGTGAGTGATCGAATGAGTGACAGTGAGCGAGTGAGAGAGGGAGCGCTCAACTATGTACTCACCTATATTTGGCGTGTGCGTGCGTGCGTGCGTGCGTGCGTGCTAGTGGACGGAGGTTCCGGCCACCACCTGTCCCTACGTTCGATGACGCACACCAGCTTAGTGCTTCACAAATAATGATCCTGAACATTGGTTCCCTCCCTTCAACTGTACCTACCAGGCTTAGTTGTGTGTACACAAGGTTACCCTCATTGTTCACAGCGCCAGAGAGCGGGGGAGAAAGCCAGAGCCAGAGAGAGAGAGCCAGAGAGAGAGAGAGAGAGAGAGAGATATAGAGAAGGGGGAGAGTAGTGAAGACAGCCACCAGCTGTTCCACAGATTTATCACGTAGCCTCAATGTTGAAAGTTTCCTTTACGCAGCCTTCCTTATCACTGTCTGGCAGTCCCCCCCCCCTCCACACACACCTGCCTCACACCGCCCCTCCACACACACCTGCCTCACACCGCCCCTCCACACACACCTGCCTCACACCGCCCCTCCACACACACCTGCCTCACACCGCCCCTCCACACACACCTGCCTCACACCGCCCCTCCACACACACACCTGCCTCACACCGCCCCTCCACCTGTTCATTAATGTGGATTATGTCCTTTTGTCTCTACCTACACAATTGCTCATCATTTACAGTGTCTGGAAACATAAAACCAGAAGATGGTGGCTGAAGCTCCGGATGTAGTATTGATGCACCAGTGTAAACACTCCATCGTTCCCAGTTGACAACATTTAACTTCAAGGATCATTGCATCTGTTGTGGTGAAGGTTGTTTACCTCCAGATCAAGAGAGGTAAAGTGAAACACTGCAAGACTGCTGATATAGCACAAGGGAAAATCCTTGAAAGACTGTCTTCATGACACCTGTGAAGAAAAGAATGAGAGATGGGCTCAAGTTGTCTAGGCTGGACTAGTGTGTAACGTGTAATTTGCATGTAGCAGGTGTACGTACAATACCATAAAGACTGATGATAACTTCTGATAACTGCCGGTTAAGTAATAATAACTTTCTAAGTCTAAATGTGCTGTTACTGCTGCTGCTCTAGTTAATTTAAGATATAACATGTATAATAATCAACATTACATGTGGACAAGAGTGGACTTGCACGAGATGAATACGAGTAATTGTGGTACTATACAGCGTCTATGTTTGTTAGCGAAAACCAAAGACAATCGAATACTCCCAGTATTGTTTTTTTTTTTTTTTTGGGGGGTTAGGTTTAGATGGTTGTTTAAGTTTATTGATAGACGTCAGGATAAGTCAGCCAGAGCACAAGACACCGACCAGCTGGGAGTAGTCTTCCTTCATATATTCTCACCACAAGAACACATCTTACTAACAAAAAGGCGTCTCTGTGGGTGCATTATGGGTGACAATAAATGAACGCTCCGAACGAGTCTTTATTGATGATGAAGCAAATGTTACCACCGATTCGCGCGCGCGGGCACGCACACGCACGCACCCTCCTCATCTACACCAACACTGACCCAAAGGACAGTAAACATAAAATCCCGAATACAGTTATTGTCTAATAAATCTGAAACTAGTCTTAAGTTTGCCTAATATACTCCAATATTGTAGCTTTAATAGAAACTGTGTGACATGCCAAGACAAAACTATTCTTATTACTAATTTTTTTACAATCTAAATATTCTGAACTTCCTCACTATTGTAAATCTATTTAATCATTTGAAATTTGTATTCATATGTAATTTGTAATATAGATTAACAACTAGGCATGCTAATGGCCATCTTTCTAATTATTGTCTTTAAATGTAAAACACATTGTAATTTTTTTACAGAGAAATAAATCTTGAATTGAATTGAACTGAATAGCTACATGCTGAAAGCCACTGATAACGGTCAAAGAATTATCATGACACTGACGTATTTATGTAACTGATGCACAGCTACTACAGAAAACAAATTGCTAAAATTTAGATTAGGCGCTTTAATGACACTGACATCAATGAATCGGCACCCGATCATGGTGATGTCAGCATCTGTCAGGAATGGAGGCTGTCACAGGGGTGCCAGGGTCATACTCGCATAACACATTCCATCTCTAACATACCTATCTCCACGTCATGCTTGGGAAAGCTGCAGATAAGCAACACAGCAACTCTCAACCTATGAACATTAGGGACTCTGGCCGGAAAAAAAAAACACTTTGAGATAACGGGCGAGCGGGAGACTGAAGGAGGGAAGGGGAAGGGAGAGTGAGAGACAGTCAGACAGAGCGAGAGCTCGTGACCTTCACCTGTGATCCCTGGCACATGAGACACAAAACGTGCCCTTCCCGCAGTGACCAGTCTTGAGGACTTAATTCAACGTGCCCTTCAAAGAGAGCGCCTTCGTGCTGCTCTCATTCTACAAATTACAACTATCCTTCCCTGTTTTATATTAAACCTGATTCCCTTCCATTTCCAGACGCCGTATGACCCCAACAGTTTCAGCGCTTCCCCATGATTATTATAATAATTAACACTATAACGCAGAATAAAACAGTAACTTTCGGACATCAAGAGCCACATCCATACATAGTTTTAAGAGTAGGTATGATAAAACCATGAGGCCAACAATACTATAAGTGTTGTGTTAGGTAACCGAGAGTAGAAGCCAGGAACCCAGCAGATCTGAGCTCCAGAGCTAGCAAGCAGGATCTGTCTTCGTCACAGCTACAACAACCAAGGTGGTAGGATGGTAGACAGCAACCATTCAAGGGGGCACTATCGTCCTCTCAAATGAATGTGAAAACGAAATCTATTGTTTTTTGACACCGTGGCAGAACTGCTCATCCTTTTCTGTCTCATGAACACGTAAATAGACAGATCAATGTTACTAACTTTCTACCACTTACATTCAGTATACACATACCTTTACTTTCCCACAATCTTCTTAATAGTTCTGAAACCTGTTAATATTTCCTTTCCATCCTAGGAGGCCTGTTCTACGGCCAGGCTGTGGGAAAGATAATCCCACAACCACTGACAGATAACATTATTGGAATTAATGTTATATATGACAGTTCACCATGTGAGTGTAACCTTGGTCTTCTCAACTCCCAACAACACTCACTAGTTTCTTAACTCAAGTGGCGACAAAAGGAATAACAATACAACCTGTAGCCTGAACTTTGCAACGTTGAAAGTGAAATTACACACAAGATAATGGTAGCTGGCCAGCCTTTGTGAATACTGAGTCACTTATTGTCCGCACCGACCTGCGTGTACCATACAGCAGTCAACTGACAACACTACAAGTGTCGGCCCACAACACTACAAGTGTCAACACTAAGGGCGCTACTTCAACGCTACAAATGACACTACAGGCGCTAAAATACTACAGGTGCCACTATACTAAGGTGTAGAAAATATGGCACTGTGTACAGATATTGACACAGCGTAGAAATGTCAGCACTTGAATATTGCCAACACTATTACCACCTTCCTGATCAAAATCTAACAGTCATCCGACATGACTGTTAGGATCCAACAGTCACGCCGGATGACTGTTGGATCCTAACAGTCACGCCGGATGACTGTTGGATCCTAACAGTCACGCCGGATGACTGTTGGATCCTAACAGTCACGCCGGATGACTGTTGGATCCTAACAGTCCCGCCGGGTGACTGTTGGATCCTAACAGTCCCGCCGGGTGACTGTTGGATCCTAACAGTCACGCCGGGTGACTGTTGGATCCTAACAGTCACGCCGGGTGACTGCTGGATCCTAACAGTCACGCCGGGTGACTGCTGGATCCTAACAGTCACGCCGGGTGACTGCTGGATCCTAACAGTCACGCCGGGTGACTGCTGGATCCTAACAGTCACGCCGGGTGACTGCTGGATCCTAACAGTCACGCCGGGTGACTGCTGGATCCTAACAGTCACGCCGGGTGACTGTTGGATCCTAACAGTCACGCCGGGTGACTGTTGGATCTAACAGTCACGCCGGGTGACTGTTGGATCCTAACAGTCACGCCGGGTGACTGTTGGATCCTAACAGTCACGCCGGGTGACTGTTGGATCCTAACAGTCACGCCGGGTGACTGTTGGATCTACGTCACGCCGGGTGACTGTTGGGTCCTAACAGTCGCCGGGTGACTGTTGGATCCTAACAGTCACGCCGGGTGACTGTTGGATCCTAACAGTCACGCCGGGTGACTGTTGGATCCTAACAGTCACGCCGGGTGACTGTTGGATCCTAACAGTCACGCCGGGTGACTGTTGGATCCTAACAGTCACGCCGGGTGACTGTTGGATCCTAACAGTCACGCCGGGTGACTGTTGGATCCTAACAGTCACGCCGGGTGACTGTTGGATCCTAACAGTCACGCCGGGTGACTGTTGGATCCTAACAGTCACGCCGGGTGACTGTTGGATCCTAACAGTCACGCCGGGTGACTGTTGGATCCTAACAGTCACGCCGGGTGACTGTTGGATCCTAACAGTCACGCCGGGTGACTGTTGGATCCTAACAGTCACGCCGGGTGACTGTTGGATCCTAACAGTCACGCCGGGTGACTGTTGGATCCTAACAGTCACGCCGGGTGACTGTTGGATCCTAACAGTCACGCCGGGTGACTGTTGGATCCTACAGTCACGCCGGGTGACTGTTGGATCCTGACAGTCACGCCGGGTGACTGTTAGGATCCAGCAGTCACCCGGCATGACTAAGGATGTAACAGTCACGCAGACTGCCTAGGCTAGACATTCCGCTAATCACCAGCACTAAAACAAGCGTGCATCACCCACCTTAACAGTCACGTACACTGTGTGGAACTACCACCGCTTCATCAGTTCCCACACACTGTTACCGATTTTCAATTTTGCTAAACGGTCAAATTCTTCCGTCTTGTGTAGGTGGTTTGGGAAGTTGGCGAAAGGTAAGGTGGGGGGATGCGGAGAGGTGGAGGTAAGGTGCGGGGAAGGTTAGAGGATATGGAAAGGGTGGGGGAAAAGTGATGGGGAAGGAGATGAAATGAAGGTTCACATGGTAAATTTTTCTCAAGAGTGGTGGCTGGCAGGCGGAAACACTGGCCAGGCAGCACAACCTTATAACCCAAGTAATTACACGAGACTCAACCACTAAAGCAGGAAGAGGGAGGAGGGGGTTTGAAGAAAGATACGAGAAGACACAGATAAAAGATAAAGAGGAGAGTTAGAGAAGAAAGAAAGGATCCCCAAGAACGAACGAACATACACACACACACACACCTGGCAATGTTTTAATATTATTGTTCGACGTACAATAATGTACATCCCTGCCACACTTGAGGTGACCAGTGGAACAATGTGGGGCAGAGGGTACACACTGCACCTCACCACTGAGTGACAGTAAAGATGTCACAAGCCAATTAAAACATTGCCTTATTGTGTATTTGGGGGGTAATAACGATCATTATGACATTATGATCATAATGAGTTTCTCCTTGTTGTATCATGTGTGGACTAACATCCTTGAAACGGTATTACATCACTTTGATAAAAATCTTTTAAACCAACTGTATTTCTGTTTTGGTCTTTTCTGCTTCCCTTCGTGCCTATGCATAGTTGCTCCTAATTGTGACTGGCTGGTGAAGTACAGCTTGTGACCCTCACCCTCCAGATAATGTTCCACGGGTCACCACATACTTGCGCATTTGTCCTCGGAGTAATATTAGATAAAATCAATCAAGTTGTGATACGTCATGACTGGTGCCAGTCACAGATATACAAGACATAGGAGAGAATGAAAGAGGAATGTATATGACCGTGTTGAGTAGAATGGAAAGCAGACATGGGTGGTAGGAAAGGGGCATTTCCGTGGCATACCTGTGACCGGTTTCGAGTGTGACTCTACTCTCCCTGCCCGGCCTGAGGCCAGGCTTCCCTGTTGAGTGCCTGGTGAAACACGCTGCTCGTGCTAGAAAATCATCAACTCTCAACCAACCATCAAAACCCGGCTGATCAAACACTTGCAGGAGACAGTAGTTAGGTTTCTTTTTAAAAAATAATTTCGTTCCAGCAATTTCTAATATTCGCTGATAACAGACTGTATAATGTCGGGCCACAGATGGTGACACAGTGTTCTTTGTGTGTATGGCACTCTTGCTTTCTACTGAATTTATTCTACAATTTCTCACATTTTTCATTCCCATAGATGATCATGGCAGCATGCTGATTGGGAATCAGGCCGTCGGGTATCTTCCATGTGTATATTATCAGGTATCTTTCTCTTCTTCATTCCATAGATAAGAATCCAGGTACTGTTAGGTTCTCTTAATACTTCTGTTTTATTGATTTTAATTGGGAAGTACACAACATCTCTACACTTCCCAGCTCTGCATCGTCTCCTGCCTCGAAACCTGAAACACAATAATATTAAAGACGCAAAAGTCTCATTAATATGCCAGTTCTTATAATTCATCCTGTAATTTTCCTGACGTTTGCCTTATTGTGTTTTCTAAATGGCGGATGAGACGGTTCTAAATGTTTTCCTTGTTCCTTACGGTCTATGATATGGTTACCTGAGTTCTCTATACTGTGCCTTCTCTTTTTGTTCATTATTCTTTCTCAACCCAAGCAGCTGAAATTTATTAACAATGAATGTTATTTTTATTTGCCTATCGGAAAACTTTGATATTTGTTCATAATTTGCGTGTCTTCAACTGAGGCTACTTTCTTGTACATTTTGGTATCGTCCGAAATTTTGGCTTGTGTTTTTAGCTGTATCTGCAGTAAGGATTAGAAAAAGTAACGTGCTAGGATCGTGCTGACACTGAACTTTACTAACAATCTGTGTTTGTTAGAAATTTGAATATCTATTTCTCTACTATTGATGTTGTACCTAGTGACCTCATGTATAGCCACAGTTGTCAAATGTCTTCGCAAAATTTGCAAAGATCATATCTACATTTTGTTTTCCTTCCAAAGCTTCAGTGATTTTGTTATAAGGCTTTAATAGCAGTGACAAGCAAGGTATTCCCAGCTCTAAATCCATGTTGATTTGTGTTCTGAAGGTCATGTTCTCCCATAAAGCCACTGAGTTGACGTCTCAGCACAATTCATAATTATGTTATGCCATCGCTCTGTCTCCTGGAATTTTACTTGAATGTAAGCTCTTTCTTAAAAAACAACAACAACAGTACTCATACTAATGGTACTCCAGGAATCAGCCCAGGTGCTACGTGAGTGGGTAACTTCATTTTTCTTTCGAATTAAACAGGATTTGTGCTAATATCAGATTATATAACTTGTAAGGTGGACAGACTATGAAAAAACTGGGTCTTCAACTCTCATGGCATCGCTGGGATCGTTGAATACTGATTTACATTGTAATTGACGATTTCACCATTTGCTATCATCTGTGTATTAATCCGAGTCAAGGACAAATCTTGCAAGTTTTTTTAATTTCGATTTTGTTTATGAAAAAATATTTTGGATTTTCCCAGTTTTTAATGACTTTGTTCCCTTATAATTTCTTGTGGTGTGAATGTTATATTTTTTTTAAACATAGGTAATTTCTTCACGTAGGTCTTTCCTTTATTGTAACATTTGCTGACCTTTTCCTTCTACTGTAAAGTCTTCTATATTCTAACTGAACGTACGATCTCCTTAGGCTTTCTCAATGGGACATACTTTATATACACTTTGTACGCTTCTATATTCAACTTTTCCATGCACTGGTCTGGGTGTTTAGTTAGGGCTGTTTTCCAGGAAATGTTTGAAGTTCCTTGTTTATGTTATCCTAGTCAATTCTCGGATTGCTGAAGTTTAATTTACAACTGTAAACATTCCCTCACACTGACTATGGTTTACGTTCTCCACACCAGTTTTTATGCTTGTTTACACTTTAATGCAGACCAGAGTGACAGGAGGGAGGGAAAGCAGACCAGAGTGACAGGAGGGAGGGAAAGCAGACCAGAGTGACAGGAGGGAGGGAAAGCAGACCAGAGTGACAGGAGGGGAGGGAAGGAGAGGCGAGTATTGAGGTTATCAATAACATGATAATGGAAGTTACTTACATCTGTGTCACAATGTTTATCTTGATTACGATGGTCCACCAGGTGCTGCTAATTGTTCCTACCATCTCACCAAGGTCCAGGAGCTGGATCACCCAGGTCCCAGTCACCACCACTCCTCAGGGTGTTGGACCTTCTCAGGTACCTAAGGTTCAGGAGATAGTTTACCAGGCCCGCCCCACCACCCAACACTTCCACCCAGGGCACAAGTATGGGCGGTATGTCCGGTTAGCCACAGTCCACCTCGAGTACAATATTCAGCAGTAGTAGCAATAGCAGTAATAGTAGCAATAACAGTAATAGCAGCAATAACAGTAATAGCAGCAATAACAGTAATAGCAGCAATAACAGTAATAGCAGCAATAACAGTAATAGTAGCAATAACAGTAATAGCAGCAATAGCAGTAATAGTAGCAATAGCAATAACAGCAATAGCAATAACAGCAATAGCAATAACAGCAATAGCAATAACAGCAATAGCAATAACAGCAATAGCAATAACAGCAATAGCAATAACAGTAATAGCAAAAGCAGCAATAGCAGTAATAGCAATAGCAGTAATAGTAACAATAGCAGTAATAGTAGCAACAGCAGTTGTAGTAGCCAATGCCTTCCACTTCTGTTTTTATAAAATGTTCGTAGCCGTTATATATTGTGGTATAGTATTTCATCTTTGCATGGTGTCAGTGGGGCGGAGGGAGTTGTGGGTGGATGGGTGGGTGGACGGAGGGAGTTTTCGTCTCTCCCCTCTACTTTGCCCCAACCATCTGATAATAGAACACTATAAGCTATATATACATTGAGAGAGCAGCAGATAGTCCATCTCTGGAGATAGCCTGTACTCCACTGTTATTCTGCCATCTTTCTCATGTGCTTTCAGGTATATGTCGTGTCGAATAGGTAAAACTTGCGATTTTGGTTTAAAAAGGAATGTTCTTCTTGCCGAACAAGGCAAGTGAAAATTTGTGTATGCAATAATTTCGCAAAAATCAATTTGAACCTAAAGAAAAAAATATATATTTCATTGTTTTCGTTTATTAAATTATTGTAAACTTATCTAAAATATATTTAGTTGGCTTAGGCTAAATTAAAATGCGCTTGTTATAAGGTTAGGTAAGTTTTCTAAGGTTGTTTTGGTACAAAATTATTAATGTTCACATTAACATAAATAAAAAAAATATCTTTGTACATGTACTTGTAGAAATAAACATATTATTGAGAAAATTTTATTAAGGACTTAATTTTAAACGAGTTCTTGGTAATCGACCAGTTTTACGTCTTCAGCACGACATATACACCGACGGGATGAGAATTTTACAGCGCTTTCAGATTTATTATAAAAAGATTGAGACAGGCAATAGAGCCTGGAGGAGTGTGATGCAGTATGACTCACTGTGGTGAGCCTGGTCCTCCTGACACTGCCCACAGCTATCTTGCCGAGAGGTTGTGCTAAGCACGTGACTCACAAGAACGACCTTTTTAGTTACCATTAAGGAGGCATTCCAGATGCCACACACGTCATTAGACGGGATGAAAACCAGAGAGAAAACATGATCACGATGTAGGACACCTGTTGGATGTTTCCAGGGATCAATGTCCTCGCAGCCCGGTCCTAGACCAGACCTCCCGATGGATCAAGCTTGGTCTGATCCAGTGGTTTGTTAATTACCCTTAGGCACGGAGGAAGGGCGTTGAAGAATCTGGGGGTCTCTGACACTCAAGAGTTCTCTCTCAGCGTACTAGTCGCTCCCCTCCTTTTTACTGGAGGTACTTTGCATCCTCTGACAAGTCTCCTGCTTTCACACGGAGTGATTCTGGTGTTCAGGTTTGGAACCAGTCTCTCCAGGATTTTCAGGTACAAGTGATGCCCCTTTCTCGCCTAAGTTGCAAGAAATACTGTAGTTTAGATGGTACACTGTATACTGGCATTAATTTAAACTTACCGTCAACAGGTCTATGTGTACGCAGGGAGGCGGAATCTACTACAGGTAGATTACCTAGATTAAGAGAACCACAACTTAAGCGACAATACCAAGGACGTGAACAGTTAAAAATGTGCTTCACAAGACTGATTAGGGCGAACAAGGATAAAACGTTTGAAATACGAGGAACAGCGAGAAGGATGAGGAGCAAGGATGGAAAACAGTCACAAGAATCTTAATATTTTAGTCTCGAGCTGTTGAGTCAATGGAAAGACCTAGATGAAGAAATATTAGAGGTAAATTTTATCCAAAGTTTCAAGAGTAGGTATGATAGGACCCAGGATACTAATATTAGTAAGAGCAAGGGCCAAGAGCAGAGAATAATTACTGAACGAAGCACTATTTCCTTGTTGCTTCACAGTGTAGTTAGTTACCATTGTGCGTGTGTATACACTCTCCTAGTTGTACTCGCCTAGTTGTGGTTGCAGGGGGTCGAATCACAGCTCCTGGCCCCGCCTCTTCACTGGCCGCTACTCGGTCACTCTACCCGCTCCTTGAGCTTTATCATACCTCTTCTTAAAGCTATGAATGGATCCTGCCTCCACTACATCGCTTCCCAAACTATTCCACTTCCTGACCACTCTGACTGAAGAAATACTTCCTAATATCCCTGTGATTCATCTGAGTCTTCAACTTCCAACTGTGTCCCCTTGTTGCTGTGTCCCATCTCTGGAACATTCTGTCTGTCCACCTTGTCAATTCCTCTCAGTATTTTATTTTATATGTCGTTATCATGTCCCCCCCTATCTCTCCTGTCCTCCAGTGTCGTCAGGTCGATTTCCCTTAACCTCTCCTCGTAGGACATACCCTTTAGCTCCGGGACTAGTCTTGTTGCAAACCTTTGCACTTTTTCTAGTTTCTTTACGTGCTTGGCTAGGTGTGGGTTCCAAACTGGTGCTGCATACTCCAATATGGGCCTAACGTACACAGTGTACAGGGTCCTGAACGATTCCTTATTAAGATGTCGGAATGCTGTTCTTAGGGTTTGCTAGGCGCCCGTATGCTGCAGCAGTCATTTGGTTGATGTGTGCCTCAGGAGCTGTGCCTGGTGTTATACTCACCAAGATATTTTTCCTTGGGTGAGGTTTGTAGTCTCTGGCCCCCTAGACTGTACTCCGTCTGCGGTCTTCTTTACCCTTCCCCAATCTTCATGACTTTGCACTTGGTGGGGTTGAACTCAAGGAGCCAATTCCTGGACCAGTCCTACAGCCTGTCCAGATCCCTTTGTAGTTCTGCCTGGTCCTCGTCAGATTGAATCCTTCTCATCAACTTCACATCATCTGCAAACAGGGACACTTCGGAGGTTATTCCTTCCGTCATGTCATTCACAAATACCAGAAACAGCACTGGTCCTAGGACTGACCCCTGTGGAACCCCACTCGTCACATACGCCCACTCTGACGTGTGTACTCACCTATTTGTACTCACCTATTTGTGGTTGCAGGGGTCGAGTCATAGCTCCTGGCCCCGCCTCTTCACTGATTGCTACTAGGTCCTCTCTCTCCCTGCTCCATGAGCTTTATCAAACCTAGTCTTAAAACTATGTATGGTTCCTGCCTCCACTATGTCGCTTTCCAAGCTATTCCACTTCCTGACAACTCTATGACTGAAGAAATACTTCCTAACATCCCTTTGACTCATAGGAGTCTTCAACTTCCAATTGTGACCCCTTGTTTCTGTGTCCCCTCTCTGGAACATCTTGTCTCTGTCCACCTTATCTATTCCTCGCAGTATTTTATATGTCGTTATCATGTCTCCCCTAACCCTCCTGTCCTCTAGTGTCGTCAGGCCGATTTCCCTTAACCTTTCTTCGTAGGACAATCCCTTAGCTCTGGGACTAGTCTTGTTGCAAACCTTTGCACTTTCTCTAATTTCTTGACGTGCTTGACCAGGTGTGGGTTCCAAACTGGTGCTGCATACTCCAGTATGGGCCTGACGTATATGGTATACAGAGTCTTGAATGATTCCTTGGTGAGGTATTGGAACGCTATTCTTAGGTTTGCCAGCCGCCCGTATGCTGCAGCAGTTATCTGATTGATGTGTGCCTCAGGAGATGTGCTCGGTATTATACTCACCCCAAGATCTTTTCTTTGAGTGAGGTTTGCAGTCTTTGGCCACCTAGACTATACTCTGTCTGCGGTCTTCTTTGCCCTTCCCCGATATTCATGACTTTACATTTGGCAGGGTTAAATTCAAGGAGCCAGTTACTGGACCAGGCTTGCAGCCTGTCCAGGTCTCTTTGTATTCCTGCCTGATCCTCGACTGATTTGATTCTTCTCATTAACTTCACATCATCTGCAAACAGGGACACTTCTGAGTCTATCCCTTCCGTTATGTCATTCACATATACCAAAAACAGTACAGGTCCTAGGACTGACCCTTGTGGAACTCCACTCGTCACAGGTGCCCCTCTGACATCTCGTCACGTACCATGACTCGTTGTTGCCTCCCTGTCAGATATTCTCTGATCCATTGCAGTGCTTTTCCTGTTACGTGTGCCTGATCCTCTAGCTTTTGCATTAATCTTTTGTGAGGAACTGTGTCGAACGCCTTCTTGCAGTCCAAAAAAATGCAGTCTATCCACCCTCTCTCTCGTGTCTTACTTCTGTTACCTTGTCATAAAACTGCAGTAGGTTTGTGACACAGGATTTTCCTTCCCTGAAACCATGCTGGTTGTCGTTTATAAGCTTGTGTCTTTCTAGGTGCTCCACCATTCTCCTCCTGATGATCTTCTCCATGACTTTGCATACTATACACGTCAGTGACACAGGTCTGTAGTTTAATGCCTCGTGTCTGTCTCCTTTCTTAAAAATTGGGACTACATTTGCCATCTTCCACGCCTCAGGTAGTTGCCCAGTTTCAATGGATGTGTTGAAGATTTGTGTTAGTGGCACACACAACATCTCTGCTCCTCTCTAAGGACCCACGGAGAAATGTTGTCCGGTCCCACCGCTTTTGAGGTATCGAGTTCACATAGCAGCTTCTTCACCTCCTCCTCGGTTGTGTGTATTTCATCCAGCACTTGTTGGTACACCTCCTATTCTGAATTCCTGGAGTCCTTCCTGTCTCCTGTGTAAATACTTCTTTAAATCTCATGTTGAGCTCCTCACATACCTCTTGGTCGTTTATTGTGAACTCCCCACCTTCCTTTCTCAGCCTGATTACCTGGTCCTTGACTGTTGTTTTCCTCCTGATGTGGCTATACAGCAGCTTCGGGTCAGACTTGACTTTTGATGCTATATCATTTTCATATTGTCGCTGAGCCTCCTTCTTACCTGTGCATATTCGTTTCTGGCTCTTCGGCTAATCTCTTTATTTTCCTGGGTCCTTTGTCTTCTGTACTTTTTCCATTCTCTATTACACTTACTTTTTGCCTCCCTACACCTCTGGGTGAACCAAGGACTCGTTCTGGTCTTCCCATTACTTCTGTTTCCTTGGGGACAAACCTCTCCTCTGCCTCTTTGCATTTGGTTGTCACATATTCCATCATTTCTTTTACTGGTTTTCCTGCCAATTCTCTCTCCCACTGAACGTCTTGTAGGAAGTTCCTCATGCCTGTGTAGTCCCCCTTTTGTAGTTTCGTTTCTCCCTTCCTATTCCTGCTCCCTCTCCACTTGTAGCTCAACTATATAATCAAACACAGAACCAAATGATCACTAGCTCCAAGGGGCCTTTCATACATGATATCCTCGATGTCCGAACTACTCAAGGTGAATACTAGGTCGAGTCTTGCTGGATCATCCCCACTCTCTCTCTGGTAGTGTCTCTAACATGTTGATGCATGAGGTTTTCCAGTACCACATCCATCATCTTGGCTCTCCATGATTCAGGACCCCATGGGGCTCCAGGTTTTCCCAATCAATCTCTTTGTGATTGAAATCACCCATAACTAGTAACTTTGCTCTCCCCATGTGGGCTCTTCTGGCTACCTCGGCTAGTGTGTCTACCATTGCTCTGTTGCTCTCGTCGTATTCTTCTCTTGGCCTCCTGCAGTTCTGTGGCGGGTTGTACATTACAGCAATTACCACCTTATGGCCCTCAGACTGAATTGTTCCTACTATGTAGTCCCTTTCACCCATTCCATCCATTCCTTCCACTTCCTCAAATCCCCACCTGTTCTTAATGAGCAGTGCAACTCCTCCTCCCCTCTGCTCCCTCTATCTTTCCTGAGGATTTGATATCCGGGTGGAAAGATTGCATCTGTTATCATCCTGGTGAGTTTCGTTTCTGTGAGTGCTATTATGTCTGGGGATGTCTCCTTTATTCTTTCATGCCACTCCTCACATTTATTTGTTATACCATCTGCATTTGTATACCAAACCTTTAACTTCTTTTCTAAAACCGTAGTCTGGGGGTATGTTGGGGTTGGGAAAGTGGGAGATCTGATGGGGAACTATGGGTGGTTGGTGTGAAGGTGGAGTTTGTAATGAGGTGGGTGGAATCATTGGGTATGGCATGTGTGTTTTGGGTTAGGTTGTTTGGTTGCATTGGGGTTGTCCAGGTTGGGGAACATCTGAAGGTGGTTGTGTTAGAGCTTCCTCCTGAGTCTGGGTTCTCCTGTCCATCTCTCTTTCCTCCTTTTGTCTCTGTACCCTCTCTTTCAGTTTCTGTCTTTCTTCCCGTGTTCTGTCGCGGTCGAGATACACCCTCCGGTACTCTGACATATCCCTTAGTCTTGCTTTCTCCTGCAGGATCCTGTTTCGAGTCAATTCTGCTTTGAAAATTACTTTGACTGGCCGGATTCTTCCTCTTGCAAACCCCCCTATTCTCAGAAAATTTGCCAGCTGGGTCATGTCATCTTCTCCTATTGCTTTCATGATGTTTTCAATCGCATTTTCTCCCTTGTCTTCTTGCTTCATAAGTTTCCCCTTCAGTTTCCTGGAGCCCGTAAACAAAGACTGATCTCTCTCTTACATTCTCCCACTGCCTATCCCTATGTAACCCTGATTCGATTTAGTTGCCTCCATTGCAGCTTTCCTTTCTTCAATCTCTTCACTGTCTGTTATCCCTTGGCCCAGTGGCCTGTCGCTTCCCTTCTTAACTTTCCCTGTGCACTGCTGTGGTCTGTTAGGGCTTCTACGTATAGCTTAGCTCTCCCTTTTACTACACTCCCTCGATTGTTCCTGATGTGATCCTCTCTTTCTCTCGGGCTCCACGATGGTCTGATATAGCCTCTGCATACAGTTTCACTCCGTTCTCTACAGTCCTCTTCTTTGTGACTGAGGTAGCAGTTTCTGATACCATGTCCACATTGCTTTTAGTTCATTAGGCTGTTTCAAATTTTTCAGTTCTTCTTCTAATCTCTGTATCTTAGCCTCTGCTGTTGTGACTTGCTCCACTTCGCTTTCTGCCATCCTCCTCCATTATCTTGCTTTCTGCAGCTATCCTCTCCTCCATTATCTTGCTTTCTGCAGCTATCCTCTCCTCCATTATCTTGCTTTCTGCAGCTATCCTCTCCTCCATTTTCATGCTAAGCTCCTCTAGCTTCCTTCCCCACTCATGTTCCCTTTTCATGAGCTCTGCTGCCCAATCTTCCTTTGCAGACTCATCCTCCAGTCCCCTGGTTTTCCGTCCTGCTCTCTGGGACCCCATTTTTTATTTTTATTTTTAAGATGCCACAGAGTGAAAAACTATGTATTTCTGTGTGGTTGTTTTGTGGTGTGATTGCCTGAGTGTTTGTGTGGGGGTGGAGGGAGGGGGAGGAGAAACTGAAGACAGTGGGAAATGGAAGAGAGGTGGGAGGAGGGAAAGAGGGGGATTATGCGGAGAGAGTGAAGGATGGAGAAGCAGAGGTGGAGAGAGAATGGGAGAGGGAGAGGGGAGGAGGTGGGTGAGAGAGGGGTTCAGGGAAGGGATTGGGGGAGAGGTGGGTGGAGGGAGCAGGGGGAAATAGTGTGTGTGGGCCTGTGTGTGTGTGTTAGTTTTGTGTGTGTATGTGTATGTGTGTGTGTGTGTTAGTTTTGTGTGTGTGTGCACGTTAGTTTTGTGTGTGTTAGTTTTGTGTGTGTGTGTGTTAGTTTTGTGTGTGTGTGTGTGTGTGTGTGTGTGTATGTTTGTGTGTGTATGTATGTGTGTGTGTGTGTATGTTTGTGTGTGTATGTATGTGTGAATAGTAGTGGTGAAATTGTGTTATGGTGTATGAGTGTGTATGTGGAGTTTGCGAGTAACACGTTGTCTGCAGTGCTTCTCTACCTGGCCTGCCCTGACACACCTGACCTACCAGTTAATGTGTGTGTGTGTGTGTGTGTGTGTGGAACTATATGTGTGTGGATTTATTGTGTGAAAAGTAGTGGTGAAATTGTGTTATGTGTATGAGTGGTATGTGAGGTCTGCGAGTAACACGTAGTCTACAGTGCTCCTCTACCTGGCCTGACCTGACACACCTGATCTACCAGTTAATGTATTCTATGATTCACCTGTCTGCTCGCCCTTTTCTACTAGAAATTACCAATTGCTATTTGTTACTGAGTACTTGATATCCTATTCCTTATCTTACTATGAGAGTTGACCGTTCACAATCAGCTTAGCGGTTAGGTAATTGGAACTTACTCCCGACACCCCGAAAACCACGCATAGGTGAATACTTGCGATGCGATGCAGCTGTCCAGCGTGTAGTATCCTGTAGATTGTCCAACTCGATGTGATGTACTGGCGTATATCCACTTTCGTTTCTTGTCGATATATAATATAACCTATTCACTGAATTTCTTTCGCTTGTCACATATTAATTTCACTTTATTATCTAGGGTGACACACGTGGCAACGTCGCCTGGAGCACACTAGGCCCACTGATCCCGCCTCCAAATATTTATTTCTAGATCACTTATAAAATTATGGCTCTCCCCACACTTATGTGGCTCAGGGCAACTCGTAAATCACTTCAAGGGTTGTTCAGTACCCTGACACACTTGATAACCCCTGCAGTACCCTGGTGTAGCCCTCAAAAACACTTATTTGCACAGAAACATACAAGATGCGACTGACCCGCACGGCGTCCCTACTGTGTACTCACCTAATTGTGGTTGCAGGGGTCGAGACTCAGCTCCTGGCCCCGCTTCTTCGCTCACCCTGCTCCATGAGCTTTATCATACCTTGTCTTAAAACTATGTATGGTTCCCGCCTCCACTATATCGTACGCTAGACTATTCCACTTCCTGACTACTCTATGGCTGAAGAAATGCTTTCTAACATCCCTTTGACTCATCTGAGTCTTCAGCTTCCAGTTGTGTCCCCTTGTTTCTGTGTTCCCTCTCTGGAACATCCTGTCACTATCTACCTTGTCGATTCCCCGCAGTATTTTGTATGTCGTTATCATGTCTCCTCTAACACTTCTGTCCTGTGTGTGTGTGTGTGTGTGTGTGTGTGTGTGTGTAAATTTATTGGACACTCCGCATATCAGTGTCGGTACAAGAGCGCCCGCTGCTCCATTATATCAGTTTTCCACGGATTAGTCAGTATGTTTGGCAGTGTCACTTATCACACAGGTCAGTATAACTATATACAATCAGTTGATCCTTAACTGGTACTACTGAAACTCTCGCTGCTTAACAGTCAGGTATTATTATCTTTGCAAATTATGGCTATCTAATTGTTCGGATAATCGTAATAACACGACTACAAACATCTGAAGGAAACGACGAGGTTGGAACTCTTAAGCCAGTTCTAAACTAGTGGTGAGAGCACTCGCTGCCCTGCCAGTTTTAGAACTGGCTTGCCGTGAGAGCACTGCCCTGCCAGTTTTAGAACTGGCTTGCCGTGAGAGCACTGCCCTGCACAGTTTTAGAACTGGCTTGCCGTGAGAGCACTGCCCTGCCAGTTTTAGAACTGGCTTGCCGTGAGCACTGCCCTGCCAGTTTTAGAACTGGCTTGCCGTGAGAGCACTGCCCTGCACAGTTTTAGAACTGGCTTGCCGTGAGAGCACTGCCCTGCCAGTTTTAGAACTGGCTTGCCGTGAGAGCACTGCCCTGCCAGTTTTAGAACTGGCTTGCCGTGAGAGCACTGCCCTGCCAGTTTTAGAACTGGCTTGCCGTGAGAGCACTGCCCTGCCAGTTTTAGAACTGGCTTGCCGTGAAGCCTGCCCTGCCAGTTTTAGAACTGGCTTGCCGTGAAGCACTGCCCTGCCAGTTTTAGAACTGGCTTGCCGTGGAGCACTGCCCTGCCAGTTTAGAACTGGCTTGCCGTGAAGCACTGCCCTGCCAGTTTTAGAACTGGCTTGCCGTGAGCACTGCCCTGCCAGTTTAGAACTGGCTTGCCGTAGAGCACTGCCCTGCCAGTTTTAGAACTGGCTTGCCGTGAGCACTGCCCTGCCAGTTTTAGAACTGGCTTGCCGTGAAGCACTGCCCTGCCAGTTTTAGAACTGGCTTGCCGTGAAACACTGCCCTGCCAGTTTTAGAACTGGCTTGCCGTGAAGCACTGCCCTGCCAGTTTTAGAACTGGCTTGCCGTGAAGCACTGCCCTGCCAGTTTTAGAACTGGCTTGCCGTGAGCACTGCCCTGCCAGTTTTAGAACTGGCTTGCCGTGAAGCACTGCCCTGCCAGTTTTAGAACTGGCTTGCCGTGAAGCACTGCCCTGCCAGTTTTAGAACTGGCTTGCCGTGAAGCACTGCCCTGCCAGTTTAGAACTGGCTTGCCGTGAAGCACTGCCCTGCCAGTTTTAGAACTGGCTTGCCGTGAGCACTGCCCTGCCAGTTTTAGAACTGGCTTGCCGTGAGCACTGCCCTGCCAGTTTTAGAACTGGCTTGCCGTGAGAGCACTGCCCTGCCAGTTTTAGAACTGGCTTGCCGTGAGAGCACTGCCCTGCCAGTTTTAGAACTGGCATGCCGTGAGAGCACTGCCCTGCCAGTTTTAGAACTGGCTTACCGTGAGAGCACTGCCCTGCAGTTTTAGAACTGGCTTACCGTGAGAGCACTGCCCTGCAGTTTTAGAACTGGCTTACCGTGAGAGCACTGCCCTGCCAGTTTTAGAACTGGCTTGCCGTGAGAGCACTGCCCGACTATTTTAGAACTGGCTTGCCGTGAGAGCACTGCTCTGTTATACCAGAAATATCTCCGGGAAGCACCCTGGCTCAACAGGCACATACCAGGGAACTAATGAGGCTTTGTGAAAAGTACTCATTGATAACTGATCCCACTAGAAATAAAAATACCCTGGATTTGATATTCACAAACAAGGAACTAATCAGAGACATAACAGTTACAAAAACAATATACTCTGATCACAACATCATAGAAGTTCAAACGAGTTAGGGAACTGCATTACTAATGTTAGAGACGGAATGTTCAGTAAGTTTAATTTTAACAACCATAGAATTGACTGGGAAAAAATAAACCAAGAGCTATCAGACATATCCTGGGAATCAGACATGAGCGCCCTAAATCCCCACCAGTGCCTAGTGAAGCTGAATACAATAATACAAGCTATGAAGCACGTGCCATTGAGGAAACCCAAATGATCAGATATAGAGAGCGCGCGTAGGAGATGGTACGGGTTACTGAATTGCTTAAAAACAAAAATATGCTGCAACAGAGGAAATATAGTCTTAGCCGAGAGATCACTGAATTAGAGCAAAAACTTATCGTACCTAACAGAAGAAGTACAAAGGGAACAAAGGGCCATACAGGATATTGAAAGAAACCCAAACTATTTATATTCCTATGGAAAATCCAAGCTAAGAACTACCTGTAGAATTGGATTATTATTGAGAGTTGATTAGTATACTGACGATGAACAGGAAATGAGTGAAATCCTAAAAGAACAGTACGAGTCGGTGTTCAGCAACCCACTAAATGACAGGAAGGTAGAAAATGCAGAAATATTTTTCACTCCAGCAGAAGACCGTGCAGACCAACTAACTGACATTAGTACAAATCCCATAAATTTCGAAAAAGAAATGGATAACATGCCCACTCACTCAGCACCTGGACCAGATTCATGGAATGCTCTGTTTATAAAGAAGTGCAAAGTACCACTAGCACGAGCCCTCGGTATTCTTTGGAGAAAGAGCTTAGATCTAGGTGAAATACTGGAGGCCTTAAAGAGTGCAGACATAGCTCCTTTGCATAAGGGAGGTAGTAGAGCACACGCTAAAAATTACAGACCAGTAGCCCTAACTTCTCACATCATAAAAATCTTCAAATGATGAGACGGCAGCTTACAAATTTCATGGACCAGCACAACCAGCATGGTTTTAGATCAGGACGATCATGCCAGTCACAGCTGAACCATTATGACAATTATGGAGGCGTTGGAAGACGATCAAAACGCAGATGTGATTTACACAGATTTTGCAAAGGCGTTTGACAAATGCGATCACGAAGTGATACCGCACAAAATGAGGGCCATGGGTTCCTAACACACACAACACAAAAAGTAGTAGTAAACAGAGCAAGATCCAGCATCAGTGAGGTAAAAAGCTCAGTGCCCCAAGGCACTGTCCTGGCACCTTTGTTGTTTCTCATCCTCATAGCAGACATAGATAAAAACACCCGTCACACTTTTGTATCATTTGCAGATGACACTAAAATAAGCATGAAAGTCACTACGGTAGAGGACACTTGAAAAATTACAGGAAGACATAAGCAGTGTCTTCCAGTGGGCAGTGGAGAACATGATGTTCAATGGTGATAAGTTCCAGCTGCTTAGGTATGGAAAAAATGAAGAACTCAAAAGAAACACTATATACAAAACTCAAGATGGTCACCAAAAAGAACGAAAGGAACACGTAAAAGACATGGGAATAATTATGTCAGCTGACCTTTCTTTTAAAGACCATAAGACAAAGATCACGAAAGGCAGGAAGATGACAGGGTGGGTATTGAGAACTTTAAAAAAAAAAGGGAAATAATGCCAATGGTAACACACTTCAAATCGCTAGTGCTCCCTCATTTAGAATACTGCTCAGTCCCGACAGCCCCGTTCAAAGTAGGAGAAATATCAGCACTGGAACAAATACAGAGATTGTTTACGGCTCACAATGAGCCAGTAAAGCACCTAAATTACTGGGAACGCCTTCAAGTCTTGAACATGTACTCATTGGAGCGGAGGAGAGAGAGATACACGATAATATATACCTGGTGCGGTGGGGACAACAAGGGAACACTGTATCAACATCCGGGGTCCCAGACTAGTCAACATCTTACCAGAAGATATAAGAAACACGGCTGGAACAAGTGTAGAAGCCTTCAAGAAGAAACTAGACAAGTATCTTCACCAGGTGCCAAATCAACCAGGCTGTGATGGATATGTGGGGCAGCAGGCCTCCAGCAGCAACAGCCTTGTTGACCAGGCAAGCACCAGACGAACCTGGCCCATGGCCGGGCTCAGAGAGTAGTGAAACTCTCGAAACTCTTCAAAGGTATATCAAAGATGATAGTTTTAGAACTGGCTTGCCATTAGTCCAAGCCCTGCCCCTTTCCCAGCATTTTTAACATTTTGTAGTGTTACCTGGTACTAACTTTAGTTGCAAGTGCTTACATTTGGCCCAGTTATCTATATTAATTAGACATTGATGCAATAGATTATATTGTAGGACAGTGTCGTAGAGTGTGTTTATCTTGCTCTCCACACACTATCTTTCCTCTCGTAGAGTTGCTACATCCACCTGCCACACAACACTTAACCTAGTATAATTCCACCCACCACCCTCTTAACACTTCTATTTTCACATGCTTAAACTAACACACCACCATTGCAACGTCCTGATTCACTCCACCTCTCTCCATCCCCTTCCCTCCCAGCTTCTCTCATCCCATTTCTCATTAAAAATCATTATTTCAATGTAGTTTATGTTGCTAGTTTTAAATGAACATTTATCTGGGTCACTCACGAGCCTGGCAACCTGACGTGTTGGCCCTTGGTATTTACCCATGTTTACCTTATGCCGCTTTTGAGGGTCATCGTCCCCGCGGCTCTGCCCCAGACCAGAACAAACCTGGTTGCTGGCCTGATCGCTTAAGCTGTTTCTGCTGGCCACACGCAGTCTTAAATGCACATGCCGACTAATGAACTGATTTGAAGAACTTATCAATTCCCTGTTGCAGACAGCCAGAGGTTTGTTAGTAATTTATTTTATGCACATAAAGAAGGTGATGAAAAGTCTGGGACCTCTGACACCTAACAGTTGTCTTAGTGTACTCATCGAACCTCTGCCTTACTGGAGGTACTCTGCACAGTTCGCTAAGTCTCTTGCGTTCATATATAGTTAACTAGGTGTGAAGGTTTGGGCCCAGTCCCTTTAGGATTTTCCAAATGTTGATTATGTTTGATATACTGGGCAGTGAAAGTTCTCTCTACATTTTTCAGTCCAACAATCTCGCCTGTCTTGGAGGCAGTATTGCAGCCTGGGAAGTTTTAGACATCCACCTTATCATTTTTCTTGTAATAGTAATAGCAACCTAGTTGTGATCCTTGAATGTGAGATCTTCCGACATCATCACTCTCAGGTCTCGAGCATGGAACTGCCACTCTACTGAATGATTTGAGTTTGTCTTGTACTCCGTTAGTCTTTATTTCCATTCTTCCATACCTGAGCAACTGAAACCTGTCCTCGTTAATCATTCTCACAGGCCCACTGGCAGACTTGATATAGATATAGATATGACTGAAGACTCACTGTCTTCGATGGACGCCACTCTCATCGATACCTTGTATCAACAAAGGATGTTACGGTGCTATGATTTAGGTTTTTGTCTAAGATATAAGACTAAGGAACAGAAATTGTGGTGGTGGTGGTGGTGTTGGTGTTGGAATGCATGTTTGTGGTGCTTGTGGTATGATAGGAAAGCAAAGTCTAGTCATTGTGCTGAAGGTGCTTTACGAGGATGATCAATAAATAGCATAAAAAAAGCAGGTGAAGGATCTGTGTAATAACGACAGCTGACCTGTCTTTTAGAGAATACAATAAGGCAAATGTTGTGAAAGGTAATGTCAGGAAGGATATTGAGACCTTTCAAAGCAGGAGAAATATTGCCAATGATGCTGCTACCCAAATCGCGTATGCTCTCTCGACAGGAGTACTACCCAGTGTTAGCCAGCGGGCAGCTAGCAGCAAAAGCCCAGTTAGCCAGGCAAGCACCAGACAATTCTGGCCCACGGCCAGGCTGCGGGAGTAGAGGAACTCTCGAAACCGGTCATAGGTATATCACAGAGGTGGTGATGGTTGCGGTGGAGAGGATGGCTGAGGATGGTTGGAGGTGGTGGAGAGGTAGTAGTCAGTTATCAATCCACGATAACACCATCTTGTACTGTGATCTCTCAATAACAAAGTGTTTATCTAAAAGTCGCAGCAGTGTTCCCTCCTGAAGCATCACACACTCATTCTCTCACATACATACACAGCAAGGGTAACATTAAATGTGTATATAAGCACCTATGTATGTGAATATGTGCATGATACTTCACATTCAGTGTGTGTTAAGTGGACCAAGCTGCCATGAAGATTAATCATTACCAATGTATGTAATTCTCTTATGTATTAATGGATATACATTTCGGTGATTTAGGCTATTTTGCAGTGGTGTTTTATTTACCACCAGACTAGCATGACGCTCTGGCCTCTCCTTCATGCAGTGCTGCAGAACAATGCAGCTTCGTCCTGCCCAACTTCTCTTGGATCAGCCTATATTTAAGGGGAGTTGCTTGGCACAAGTAAAGACTATAATGTTTTCGTATTATTCACGCTGGTTTTCGAGAAGTTTGCACAACTAATCAACAACGCTTCTACCAAAAATGCATTTGCATGCATATAACTAATTTATATTATTTTAGATTACGCTGTACCTATGTGATAAATAATATTTAAATTATATTAAAGATTTCTTCCTCTGGCTTAATGTAGGTCAAGCAAACTTTGCTGGTTGCAAGACAAAACAATGTCACGCCCTTCTTTTGAAATGATAAATAAAAAAAACTGAAATCAAAAGGCGCGAAATTGGCGGAAAATGACCTTTAAAGAGTTACACTAACCTTTCCAAGATGAAAAGGTTAATCTGGGGGTTACATTGTCAAGTGCCTTGTCAGAGCTGTGTTAGGGACATGTGTCAAGAGCAGTCTGCGGCCCGTTAGGGACCAATGTTAGGGACCTAAGTCTCTCAGCTTTTAGGGACCTAGGTCAGGACGGTGTTAGTTATCTATTATCTACTAGTGGTGTCTGGCCAATCTGTCTTCTTGTCTGCTACCCGACGCTGTCAGTTAAGTTAGATACAAAGACGACTATGATTCTCTGAACACCATCAAAAGTAGTAGCAGCCGCAAACACAAACTAATACTAGACAGATAACACAAAGAGTAGCAGCAAAGATCACACAGACAACACAGTATCGGCAAACAAAAACCAGACAACACTGTATCGGCAAACAAAAACCAGACAACACAGTATCGGCAAACAAAAACCAGACAACACTGTATCAGCAAACAAAAACCAGACAACACAGTATCGGCAAACAAAAACCAGACATTATCAGCAAAAAAAACACAAACACAGTATCAACAAAAACCCAGACAACACTGTATCAACAAACAAAAACCAGTCAACAGAACAGCAGCAAAGACCACAAAATCACAGACTAATAGCAAACAAATTAAGAGCAGGGAGCACAAAGAGAAGCAACACACCAAGCAAAACAAAGCAACACTAGCCCAACTATTACACAGAAAACAACATGAAGCGGCACACAAGATAGACCACCAGCAAGCTGCAACACGTACAACAAACACCAAGGAGCAACACGTACAACAAACACCAAGGAGCAACACGTACAACAAACACCAAGGAGCAACACGTACAACAAACACCAAGGAGCAACACGTACAACAAACACCAAGGAGCAACACGTACAACAAACACCAAGGAGCAACACGTACAACAAACACCAAGGAGCGACACGTACAACAAACACCAAGGAGCAACACGTACAACAAACACCAAGGAGCAACACGTACAACAAACACCAAGGAGCAACACGTACAACAAACACCAAGGAGCGACACGTACAACAAACACCAAGGAGCAACACGTACAACAAACACCAAGGAGCGACACGTACAACAAACACCAAGGAGCAACACGTACAACAAACACCAAGGAGCGACACGTACAACAAACACCAAGGAGCAACACGTACAACAAACACCAAGGAGCGACACGTACAACAAACACCAAGGAGCGACACGTACAACAAACACCAAGGAGCAACACGTACAACAAACACCAAGGAGCAACACGTACAACAAACACCAAGGAGCAACACGTACAACAAACACCAAGGAGCAACACGTACAACAAACACTCAAGGAGCAACACGTACAACACCAAGGAGCGACACGTACAACAAACACCAAGGAGCAACACGTACAACACCAAGGAGAGACACGTACAACAAACACCAAGGAGCAACACGTACAACAAACACCAAGGAGCAACACGTACAACAAACACCAAGGAGCAACACGTACAACAAACACCAAGGAGCAACACGTACAACAAACACCAAGGAGCAACACGTACAACAAACACCAAGGAGCACACGTACAACAAACACCAAGGAGCAGACACGTACAACAAACACCAAGGAGCAACACGTACAACAAACACCAAGGAGCAACACGTACAACAAACACCAAGGAGCAACACGTACAACAAACACCAAGGAGCAACACGTACAACAAACACCAAGGAGCAACACGTACAACAAACACCAAGGAGCAACACGTACAACAAACACCAAGGAGCAACACGTACAACAAACACCAAGGAGCAACACGTACAACACCAAGGAGCAACACGTACAACAAACACCAAGGAGCAACACGTACAACAAACACCAAGGAGCAACACGTACAACAAACACCAAGGAGCAACACGTACAACAAACACCAAGGAGCAACACGTACAACAAACACCAAGGAGCAACACGTACAACACCAAGGAGCAACACGTACAACAAACACCAAGGAGCAACAAATACAACAAACACCAAGGAGCAACAAATACGACAGACACCAAGGAGCAACAAATACGACAGACACCAAGGAGCAACAAATACGACAGACACCAAGGAGCAACAAATACGACAGACACAAAGGAGCAACAAGTACAACAAACACCAAGGGCAACAAGTACAACAAACACCAAGGAGCAACAAGTACAACAAACACCAAGGAGCAACAAGTACAACAAACTCCAAGGAGCAACAAATACAACAAACACCAAGGAGCAACAAGTACAACAAACACCAAGGAGTAACAAGTACAACAAACACCAAGGAGCAACAAGTAAAACAAACACCAAGGAGCAACAAGTACTACAAACACCAAGGAGCAACAAGTACAACAAACACCAAGGAGCAACAAGTACAACAAACACCAAGGGCAACAAATACAACAAACACCAAGGAGCAACAAGTACAACAAACACCAAGGAGCAACAAGTACAACAAACACCAAGGAGCAACAAGTACAACAAACACCAAGGAGCAACAAGTACAACAAACACCAAGGAGCAACAAGTACAACAAACACCAAGGGCAACAAATACAACAAACACCAAGGAGCAACAAGTACAACAAACACCAAGGAGCAACAAGTACTACAAACACCAAGGAGCAACAAGTACAACAAACACCAAGGAGCAACAAGTACTACAAACACCAAGGAGCAACAAGTACTACAAACACCAAGGAGCAACAAATACAACAAACACCAAGGAGCAACAAGTACAACAAACACCAAGGAGCAACAAGTAAAACAAACACCAAGGAGCAACAAGTACTACAAACACCAAGGAGCAACAAGTACTACAAACACCAAGGAGCAACAAATACAACAAACACCAAGGAGCAACAAGTACAACAAACACCAAGGAGCAACAAGTACAACAAACACCAAGGAGCAACAAGTAAAACAAACACCAAGGAGCAACAAGTACTACAAACACCAAGGAGCAACAAGTACTACAAACACCAAGGAGCAACAAATACAACAAACACCAAGGAGCAACAAGTACAACAAACACCAAGGAGCAACAAGTACAACAAACACCAAGGAGCAACAAGTAAAACAAACACCAAGGAGCAACAAGTACTACAAACACCAAGGAGCAACAAGTACTACAAACACCAAGGAGCAACAAATACAACAAACACCAAGGAGCAACAAGTACAACAAACACCAAGGAGCAACAAGTACAACAAACACCAAGGAGCAACAAGTAAAACAAACACCAAGGAGCAACAAGTACAACAAACACCAAGGAGCAACAAGTACTACAAACACCAAGGAGCAACAAATACAACAAACACCAAGGAGCAACAAGTACTACAAACACCATGGAACAACAAGTACAACAAACACCATGGAACAACAAGTACAACAAACACCAAGGAGCAACAAGTAAAACAAACACCAAGGAGCAACAAGTACTACAAACACCAAGGAGCAACAAGTACTACAAACACCAAGGAGCAACAAGTACTACAAACACCAAGGAGCAACAAATACAACAAACACCAAGGAGCAACAAGTACTACAAACACCAAGGAGCAACAAGTACAACAAACACCATGGAACAACAAGTACAACAAACACCATGGAACAACAAGTACAACAAACACCATGGAACAAAAAGTACAACACCAAGGAGCAACAAGTACAACAAACACCAAGGAGCAACAAGTACAACAAACACCATGGAACAAGTACAACAAACACCATGGAACAACAAGTACAACAAACACCAAGGAACAGCAAAGACAACTAGCAGCAGCAAGTAATAACAAACACAAACAAGAACACCAGAGGTGTCAAGCTAGCACACATACCTTGCGTGATCTTAAGAACAAACCACACAGATAAGACAGTCTAAAGTTTTCCTAAGTGTCAAGTACCACGAGTCTTGGGTTAAGATGCCACGTGTGGCACTCGCCTAGGTCACCAACATTGGGGACACAGTCACCACAGACAGTGGCACCAGACACAGCTAAGATACACAGACAAAAGGGAACAGCCATTTACTAAACATCCCCATAGTAACTATTTTATTTGGGCTGAAGAAGATCGGTAGAGACGTTGACACTAAAATGTTAAGGTAATTATGTCAAGTGTATTTTACAATCCACTTTAATTCCCAATCTTCCGTTCAGCTTCACATCAACATCAAGCCTTCTACAGCGAGAAATTAAGACAACATTTAGAAAACTCAGCAGGTACTTGTGATGATCATGCAGGAGTGCTTGCTGCTGGACCAAATATCTTGACTAATCAGGCCAGCAAGCGGGAGGCCTAGTCCAGGACCAGGCCGCGGAGATAGTGACGCTGAAGTCATCAACACGCATGCAAGTAGAGCTTAAAACCTAGCAGACACCCCACGACAGTACTAAGACTCATCAGACACTAGATGGCACGAAGACTCGGCTAACATCCACTTCTTACCATCTCCTGTCGTTGTTAGTTGCTATCCTCGTGGGCCATATCATATATCTCTGGATTATTTCTTCTTCCAATGACGTCAGGTTCATTGCCCTTCGTGTTTAGCCCTCGCTCACACCTTTCAACATTGGGACTAATCTGGTTGCAAACCACTGGACACAATCGAGATTCTATGCATGCTTGATTACGTGTTACAGCCACACTGATGCTGCATATACCGTGGCTGGTCAACACCTTCTCTTAACAGATTTCATTACCTAATGGATATGATCCATCCTGTGTAATGAAATATAACAAGGAAACGTAGCTAGTTCTTGTTATAGAATAAGGAAGCCGTACAGGGAAAATGAACCCAATTTTGCATGATAAACTTTCCTAACCCCAACACACCAACATTACCCCCCCCCCGGTCCATCTGCAATTCCCTACACCCCACACTACTCCCACCACCCAAGTACCAACATTATCCTATATTTTACCCCAACACACATTACACCACCTCTTCCGCAACCCCCTACATACTACATTACTACCTCCTTACAATCAACATCCTTTCCTTCAATCCTTTTCCCATCTTGCAAGTCAGACAACACCTCTATTAAAAGCACATTCGCCTCATTAAAATCCGGACAGCCATGAACTATACAAACAACTCGACCACCTCTGCTAACTCGTTTATACAGAAAAAAACAACTTTTTTATTTAAATATCTACTCTACGGAAGGCCATTCCTTCACCTGCTCCAAAAAACAACGGCGAGAGCATCAATTATATGTAATGAGGATGGAAGAGGCTTTTTACCGAGTTTTAATAAGACTTGAGACAAATAACAGCACCCAGAGCCTGGGGCCTCAGCAGCGTGTTCTGTGTGGCAATGTGACCTTGTGTCACAGCTGGGTAATGTTCAATTTGGAGGGCGAAAAAAAAGGCATGATACTTAAGTGTAAGTCAGATGACTAGCTGGGAAAAATTGTTCCAAGCACTCCCCTGGGAACAAGGAAAGAGATCTGGGAGTAAACACAACACCAAGCCTATCACAAAACATTTATATCAATCGTATACATTCAGCAACATATACAAAACTAGTTAACCTAAAAGCGATTACAAAAAACTGAGCAACGATTCATGTACAAGATTAAACACAACATACGTTAAGCCAATGTTGGAATGCAGAGCTAACAAAGTCCATAGCTTATCAAGCACAGAGAAAACGGAGTAGATGCGAAAAGTTGGCAAAGAAAATAGTACAGAAAATGAACTTCACCTTACAATTCTTGAGAGGAGGAACAGATAGAGGGAGAGCGGGACACAACAAAGACATACAAAATACTACTTAGGGGATCAGAAAAGAGTAGATTAGAGATGTATCGGATGTGAAAATTTAGATATCCGCGTATGAGGATGTCTTACTTATTTTGCGGATGCAAGAAATTGTGCGGATGTTCCGCGGATGCGGATGCAGATATCTGTTTACAGTAAAATGCAGATGCAAGACAGTGTGCGAATGTTCCGCGGATGCGGATATCCGATACATCACTAGAGTAGATATGGACACCTGTTTGGGATGCGAGGAGCAGCCAAGGGACGCAGATGAGCCACAGGGACGTTGGACAAGTGAAGAATAAAAGGGAACAAGGTCCAGACATAAATGATGCTTAGATAGTACTAGGGAAGAGGAGAGAGAAATAAATTATTAAAATAACTGGTGGAAGCAAACTCCACACACAGTTGCAAGTGTTACTATGATCAGCCACAAGAATCTAGAAGCCAACCAGCAGGTACACTGAGGTGAACCAGGTGTGACTAGTAGACTACGACCCTCGCAAACATGTCGGCGGCTACACACACACACACACACACACACACACACACACACACACGAGAGGCGGGTCCAGGAGCTGTGACTCGACCCCTGCAACCACAAATATTGAGTACACACAGATGTCTCCACCTAATCCAATATTATTATTCGTAGGCAAGCACTAAATCCGTAAGTATGGGTTGCAATGAGGTTTGATGCGAGGAGCGTTAGAACAGCTGCAACATCTGAAGCGCACCTGGACACCATCACTACACCTTGAAAAGTGACATCTTATTACCTGCACTACACGTGTTATCTTTATCAAAGGTGTTACAACACAGGTGTTATACCACATGACTTCGAAAATGCGATAAATGACATTCCCATGCACTCCGCTCCAGGCCCTGACTCATGGAACTCAAGTGTTCATCAAGAACTGCAAGAAGCCCCTATCACGTGTTTTTAACATCCTATGGAGAGGGAGCATGGACACTGGGGTCGTCCCACAGTTACTAAAAAACAACAGACATAGCTCCACTCCACAAAGGCGGCAGTAAAACAATAGCAAAGAACTACAGACCAATAGCGCTAACGTCCCATATCATTAAAATCTTTGAAAGGGGTTCTAAGAAGCAAGATTGCCACTTATCTAGACAACCATCAATTACACAACCCAGGGCAGCATGGGTTTAGAGCAGGTCGCTCCTGTCTGTCCCAACTACTGGACCACTACGACAAGGTCCTGGATGCTCTAGAAGAAACAGAATGCAGATGTTATATACACAGACTTTGTAAAAGCCTTTGATAAGTGTGACCATGGTGTGATAGCACACAAAATGCGTGATAAAGGAATAACAGGAAAAGTTGGTAGATGGATCTATAATTTCCTAACAAGTAGAACACAAATAGTAGTAGTGAACAGAGTAAAGTCTGTGAGGCGGCTACGGTGAAAAGCTCTGTTCCACAAGGCACAGTACTCGCTCCCATCCTGTTCCTCATCCTCATATCGGACATAGACAGGGATATCAGCCACAGTGCCGTGTCTTCCTTTGCAGATGACACCCGAATCTGCATGACAGCGTCCACCATTGAAGACACTGCAAGACTCCAAGCAGACATTAACCAAATCTTTAAATGGGCTGCAGAAAACAATATGAAGTTCAATGATGAGAAATTTCAATTACTCCGATATGGAAAACGTGAGGAAATTAAAATCTCATCGGAGTATAAAACAAATTCCAACCACACAATAGAGCGAAAAA
Organism: Cherax destructor; assembly: GCA_009830355.1. Taxonomy (NCBI): domain Eukaryota; kingdom Metazoa; phylum Arthropoda; class Malacostraca; order Decapoda; family Parastacidae; genus Cherax; species Cherax destructor. The sequence continues at coordinate 48,146 of WNWK01002426.1, read as the reverse complement.
CTAACGTCAAAAACCTGGGAGTGATCATGACAGAGGATCTCACCTTCAAGGACAATAACACTGTAGCAATCGCATCTGCCAGAAAAATGACAGGATGGATAATGAGAACCTTCAAAACCAGGGATGCCAAGCCCATGTTGACACTTTTCAGGTCGCTTTTCTATCTAGGCTGGAATATTGCTGCACAATAACCACCTTTCAAGGCGGGTGAAATTGCTGACCTAGAAAATGTACAGAGAACCTTCACTGCACGCATAACTGCAATAAACCTCATCAATTACTGGGAACGCTTGAAGTTCCTAAACCTGTACTCCCTGGAACGCAGGGAAGAGATACATTATTATATACACTTGGAAAATCCTAGAGGGATTAGTACCAAACTTACACACGAGTGTCACTCACTACGAAAGCAAAAGACTCGGCAGACGATGTAACATTCCCCCAATGAAAAGCAGGGGTGCCACTAGCACGTTGAGAGAACACAATAAGTGACAGGGGCCCAAGACTGTTCAACTGCCTCCCAGCATACATAAGGGGGATTACCAATAGACCCCTGGCTGTCTTCAAGCAGGCACTGGACAGGCACCTAAAGTCGGTGCCTGACCAGCCAGGTTGTGGTTCGTACGTTGGACTGCGTGCGGCCAGCAGTAACAGCCTGGTTGATCAGGCTCTGATCCAACATGAGGCCTGGTCACAGACCGGGCCGCAGGGGCGTTGACCCCTGGAACTCTCTCCAGGTAAACTCCAGGTATAACACAGGTGTTACAACTGTTTTATCACATATGTTATTTATAACACAGGTGTTATCTATTTTACACATCAGTTATCTTCACATTTTAAGATGTACTGTAGCCAGTCGTTGAAGCTTGGACACTAAGGTACCCAGGGCTCCACCCTTCCCCCAGGGCTTCACCACACCCCCCTTGGGAACCACCCTACCCCCAAAGGATTCCACATCCCCCTGGGCTCCACCCCGCCGTCTCTGGGCTCCGCCACGGCTATTCATTCAGAGTCTCTCCATCCATACACAAGCACTGAAGATGGTGGGGAGTGGATGGTGAGGGGGTTTGCTTGGGTGGTGGCGAGGGGAGGGTTGCTTGGGTGGTGGCGAGGGGAGGGTTGCTTGGGTGGTGGCGAGGGGAGGGTTGTTTGGGTGGTGGCGAGGGGAGGGTTGTTTGGGTGGTGGCGAGGGGAGGGTTGTTTGGGTGGTGGTGAGGGGTTTAGACTAGTCCTAAGAATATGTTTGCTTCTGCATAGTTAGTACCAGTGGACTTAATATCTGCCCAGCTGATTTGGCTCCGCCTGTTCTTGGATTGAATGGTCTGTGATTTCTTTCTTGTTGCCTGAACATTATTTTGTGGAGGTAGTCTGTCTAGATGGTATCTGCATAAACAAACACACACATACGCTTACCTACCTCTCAACTCTAACTAGGCGGTCGCGTACTTTAGGGATGCACATTTTAGTACACTCTAGGGTGTCTGACTTGTTTTGATGTTATGTTGAATGTGACTAGTTTGATGTAGGACTTAATATCATATTAATATGAGAGTTGAGATTAACATACATTTGGCATACGAACTGATAAGACTTATTATTAGGTATTTCAATTATCTTCTGTCTTGTGATTACTATTTCTCAAGTAGGCTGTAAATATATTTGAACAAGAGGCTGCCGCAGTAAAAAGCCGTCCCTCATTACACTACTCTGCCTCATTCATTTATCCCATGTAGGCAAGGACATGAGTCAGTGTCGTAACAACCATCGCTATTGGCACTGGAATCTCTTAAGAGTGGTGTCCATAGAAGACGTAGCGAATCTTCAAGTAGATCTTCCAATGGGTCACAGACAGCAATATGATGTTCAATGAGGACAAATTGCAGCTACTTCGCTATACCTGAAGGATGTTTTTCGGGGTCAACTCCCCCGCAGGCCCATCCCAGACCAAGTCTCCTGATGGATCACGGCCTGACCAAACATGTTATTACTGCTGGCAGCACGCAGTCAAACGTATTAACCACAGCCCGGCTGATAAATTACTGACTTAGCGAAAGTTACATGTGAGAGACTTTGGGAGTGACAGTCAAAAGACATCACATTCAAGGATCACAATATTATTAAAGCTACTGCAAGGAAAATGATAAGCTGATAACTAAAACTTTCATAACAAGAGATACCCAACCAATGACGATATTCTTCCAGTCGCTTATTCTTTCCAGCCTGGAATACTGCTGTAAACTACCGTTTTCCTTCATGGCAGGAGAGATTTCAGAGCTAGAAAACCAACAGAGGACCTACACGTCCTGTTTAAATTCAGACATATAAACTACTGGGAATGTTTGAAGTCTCTTGAATTGTACTCCTTGTAACGTAGGAGACACACACATCATAATTTACAAATGGAAAATCCTGGAGGAACTGCACTTTGAAATCACTTCGAATGGAAGCAACAGACTTGGTACAGTGCAGAATACCTCCAATAAAAAGCAGGGTACCAATCAATGAGTACACTAAGAGAAAATTTTAAAAAAATAATGTAAGAGGTCTTCGGCTTTTCAACGTCCTTCTTACGTGCTTAAGGAAGATCACCAACAAACCTCTGGTAAGCCGTCAAAAGGGACCTTGGTAAATTCATCAGGTCAGTTTCCGAGCAGCTGGGCTGTAATGCATTTCTTTGACTGCGTGCAGCCGGCACCAACAACCTGATTGATCAGGCCATCTGGTCTGGGACCAGACCTTCAAAATCGTCGAAATTTAAGAAAAGGTAAGCTGTTGTTATTCAGTTAGGATAGGTTCATTTTACACTTTTTGTTTACTCACTCCATGAACTGGTGACTAAATTTTTGGTTTAAAACTTATGAGATAGCTTGCCTAGAAGAGGGATGGCTTATGTGGGTAATGCAGGAATGATTCTTTGGCTGGGGGAGGTAGTGGTGATGTTATGAGGTTGTCATGTTGACTGTCGAGTGGTGATGGGTAGGTAGTATTATATTATAAGAGCATTTTGACTGATTATCATTCAGCACTTTTGGCATTATTATATATATATATATATATATATATATATATATATATATTAAAAAATTTTTTGCTGAATAGGTCAATTAGCAAGAACTCGTTTAAAATTAAACGTATAAGAGATAACAGAAAATTTTAGAAAGGACTTAATTTTAAAAGAGTCCTTGCTAATTGACCAATTTTGACAAAGAAACAGCGATAAAACTACTCGAATAAATAAAACAAATACCATCACACCAAGCCAAAATAATCAGTCTAATATCTCGCTAAACTGTTAATGTCAAGTGTCTCTAAAAGTTACCAGAGATCCTTGCAGGTAACTAATTATAAAAACCATGACGAAAACAAAGAAAAACTAAATCAGGGGTAAACAGTCAGCTGCACAGAGGCGAGGGGGAGGTGCACCTGAAAACAGGTGACTATGGGTGAAATATGTCTTCCCAATCTTCAAACGACATTGATTTCTTTCAGTGTGACTATTCCTGTTGAAGGGGGGGGGGGGCAAACACCAATGTCCTGTCGAATCCTGTATAAATTGTTTTTTCGTCTGCAGGGCCCACCAGGACCACCTCTTTGTTAGTGCATATCTGTGTATATGACCCATGAATTCACTGTAAAGCAAAAGTCGGTCTGGAGCGAGCTCATTAAAGAAGCCTTCGCCTCAGCCTCTGCCCATTTATTTCTCGAGATACCAACATAGTCCGCGCACCCATACAACTACATCCTCGTACCATGCGTGGATCAGGTTACGACAGGTAAACTTTGTCAGGAAACAGGAAAAGCGTTTCCTGACAAATTTTAGTCATATGACGACTCGCAGCTGGAGCTTATGGTCATGTGTGGAGACGCGCTAACCACCCCTGGATCTTGTGGACCACAAGGTGGACAGAGGCATTCTAGGGCAGAGAGAGCACACTGGTAAACTGAGTAGACAATGAACCAAAATCAAGGACAGCCACCAGTCTGGGGGTGGTGTAGATGACAGAGGACTCTGCTAATCACCTATGATCACCGCAAGGCCAACAGTGATGGTGATTAGTAGTAATGGTGGTGGTAGTAACGGGGTATACCTGGAGAGGGTTTCAGGGGACAACGCCCCCGGGACCCGTCTGTGACCAGGCCTCGCTAGGGAGTGGTGGTAACATTTGGGAAGTGGCGGAGAAAGTTGAGAGGTTTGCTGCTAAACTAGTACAGGATCTTAGAGCAAGATAATAAAGGGCAGTGTGAACTTTAGCTCACGACTCTAGCGGAAAGCACAAGAGGTGTGATCATAAAACGCATACCTTATGCTTTACTATCTTTACTTCGAATATTTAGATAGTTGTATTTAGGTCTCAAATGACACAGTTGTAGACAGTCTTATTTTGCAGATAGTCTCGATGTGGACTTTATAATCTAATATCTGTACTCCGCCATTGATCAGAGGTGAACACGAACGGGCTGACACTGGAGGATCCTGACTAGTCAGCCAATCCTCTTAATAACAGTCAGCAATTCACAATCGGGAATTCAGCAATCCGCGTTTGCTGGGATCGAGACTCAGCTGTTGGCCCCGCCTCTTAGACCAGTGATTTTATCAGCTATCACCTGGCTATATTTTCTAGTTCGCCTGGTGGGTACCAGTTTTCTTTTAGCGCTTCGAAAAGTTCTATAACCATCTTACATTTCAGTTTTTGGCGTTGTGGTGTGTTACAATTGGTTAGTTTTAAATACACGACAATCTAATTTAACCTAACCTAAATAACATACCTCGAGAACAAGATAATGGGGTTAAGGGAATGTGTGTGATGAATCCACTGATAAATCTGCCCATCAATGGCAAACTGTCTAAGCTCGCAATTTCGACAGTTTCATAAGTTGACGAGTTGGTCCCGGGGAGGCGAATGGAAGCAAAAGGCAGACTTTAAAAAGCATATTTACAAAACAAATAACCTGCACATAGGAGAAAGCTTACGACGACGTTTCTCCCCAACTTGAACCACTTACAAAGTCAAGCTGACACGCAAGAGTGAGGGAGCCATATATATAGGCGAGAGGGACAAGGACAGGACCAATAGAGGAAGAAAGAGTAGTGGTAAAGGTAAGGCTGGTAGTGGTAGTAGTAGCATATGCAAATTATGCACAGTGGCATGTACATTCACTACTTTTCTTACCATGCTCCCTCTGTCAAGAAAAGTGTTCTTATTTCTCTAGTTCTCCGTGTCATCGACATTTGTGACCCTCAGTTCTTTGAATCGGAAATTTCCACTCTTCGTAATTCGTCCTCTTGTCTTTGCTACCCTTCCCATTTCATAAACTCTGCCTTCTCAAGCGCTAAAGTGACTTTCTTCTCTTCCAAACTCTCTACACCTGTGAAATCCCCTGTTCTCTGCTTTCCCTATATTTCCAGACTTTCTAATCTCAACATCTCTCTCCGTTTCTTAAGACAGCAAACATATTTTTCGCCAAACTAACACCCTTTGCAGTACTCTAGTTCGTACATCATCTCCTGCTACAGATGCCCCTGGAGTCTATTTCATGTTCCTCTTGTCATCTACAATACTTTGGAGAGATTGGCCGTTCTCTTTCTGACAGACTCAAAGAACACAAAAAAGTGTTAGACTTGCCGACATGTTAGAGATCACAGTCATCTTACTGACTGGTCCTCTCCTAATACTGTCTACCCTACTTCTAGCCTTCACAGTCGCCGTCTTGCATCCCTTATACACAACTTTCCTTGTAAGAATCTTAGTCGTGGCTTTGTCTCTCTAGATGCCTTCCTTTCTCATTACATCGTCAAATGCTCCAAAATTCAGAACGCTCCTGACTTGACCCGATCCTTTCTTCTTCTCCTTTCAATACATCACCTCCTTTCTATTTTTTCCTCTTTTCTTTTTCCTTTCTTCTGCCTAAATGTGTTCAGCCCTTCAGTTTTTTCTTCCTGTGTTTTTGGTCCTACACCTTGTGGTCCTTAGCTCTCCTGCAGTGCTCCTTTCTCTTGTCCTTAACTGACCCCACTTCTACTACATTTCTACTACTTTTGCTATTTCCATTACTATTAACTCCCTTCACCCCCCTTTATCTCTTGTGCCACCAAACTACTATCCCTACTTTCTACTACAAGTATTAGTATAACTTCCAATACTATTTCCACTACCACTACTTCTCTTTCTTCCTCTCTTCGTCTTGTCCTTGTCACCTTCGCCTATATATACTGGCTCCCTCCCTCTTGTGCCATCACTGGGACACTTCCAGAGAATCTCCTTAGTCGTTATGGCACTCGGGCTGCAGCCTGTCCTTAGTCGTTATGGCACTCGGGCTGCAGCCTGAGTGCCAGGAATGGATCAAGTGGAGTTGAAAGAGTCACCCTGCCCTTGTCATAGGGCTGCCCCCTCCATAGGGCTGTAAGCGGTATTCCACTTCACAGGAAGACCGCTCAACGTGCCCTTGTCATAGGGCTGCTCCTGCTCTAGGGCTGTAACGGTATATCACTTGTACCAACTCCGACACTGCTTCGTGAGCCACTGCCGGGTCACAACATGAAGATCCGGGCCAGGCCCCGTCCTGGCAAACCTACATGAACATGAACTCGTGCGTGTTAGTGTGACTTTGTAAATGGTCCAAGTCGGACCGAAACGTCGTTGTAAGCTTTTCTCTATGTGCGGGTATCTGTGTATTGTTCCAGTCACGGTTTTGTACCTTATGTTCCATGTTTACAAATGTTATGTATGTACAAGGCTAAATTTAATGTTAGCTACTCGTAGCTCAGAGGCAGAGAATTTGTTCACACCCGAAAAGATTTGGGTTCCGTCACCAGGTGAAACGAGACTGCATTTCCATACAGTAAATAAGTACCTGGGTGCTAGTCAACTGTTGTTGGTGACATCCTGGGAAAGAGAACCTAAGGACTCCAACAGAGATAAGTCACATTGATGGACTTGACTTACCTCTGGGTCTAATTTACATTTTCTGTTACAGCACCATGATCACATTTGCTAAAGGGGTTCTCGAAGTTTATGAATATTACTTCAGCCTTTTATTTTTATTGCAATGCGGCCAAACCTACGTTGTAGTGATGTAACAGTCGCGAGAGGCAGGAGACTTCTCCTCTAAATTAGTGTTGTCCTGGGCTTTGTCAGTGCAGTGATTCCGTTAGTCGGTCAGTGTTTCTTCACAGCACTCTTTCAAAGATATCAATGTTTGACGTCAGAGATAATATTCTGACGTTTTTTGTGAGTTCTGCCACCTTAAAGGTTTTAGGATGACGCAGGTATCTAAACTACCTTCATGGGTATCCAAGGTCTTCGATTTCTCGACTGCCATTAGACTGGGTTAGTACATGGGCGCGATATTAATGGTATCGCCTGATATCAGAAATGCATTTACGTTATTAAAAATTCGTATGGGTTGTTAGTATTTAAAATGTTAATTTTAATGAAAAAATACATCTCCCTTGAGCACAGGCGATCATTTTTATTATTTTTCTGATAGCTCACTCTACTTCAGAGCAATGAATGAAGAAATTTCAGTTTGACGTTTTCTATTTTTCACACCAGCATTTATTTTCGTTCTTGATCAATTTAAAATCTTTGTGCAGCCCTGTACCTTCTTTAAGCTAGTAGAGGAAGTGGCGTTCCCTTTAAGAAATATTTAATCTTCCTTAATGATTTAAGTCTGGATCGTGTTTCTCGGTCAAGTGATCCTCTGTCTCCTAACATCATGCTTATTTTTTTCCTATAATCTACCTTGTCCATAATTACTATCGCACTTGCTTTGTCTGCTTTCGTAAGGAAATATAGAATCTTTCCTTAATTTATGGTATAACTTAACAAATCTTTGAGAACAATTATGTTTTAACACAGTTGTCCTCATAAGACAAAGCAAATGCGATAGTAATTATGGATAAGGTAGATTATAGGGGAAAAATAAAATATTATTAGAAGACGAACTGACGCTCCCCTTAGTGTATGTTCACGTTGGTCATATCTGCTTCCCGCTACTCGTCACGTTCATCACCAAAAGGAACGAGCGAAATTTTGGAAGACCAGAATGAATCAATATTCAACAATCCATTAAATGACAGGAGTATCGAGGATCATGGTAGTCATAAACCATATATCTTGTTGAGGATCATGGTAGTCATAAACCATATATCTTGTTGAGGATCATGGTGGTGTTATAAACCATATATCTTGTTGAGGATCATGGTGGTGTTATAAGCCATATATCTTGTTGAGGATCATGGTGGTTATAAACCATATATCTTGTTGAGGATCATGGTGGTGTTATAAACCATATATCTTGAGGATCATGGTTGTGTTATAAACCATATATCTTGTTGAGGATCATGGTAGTGTCATAAACCGTATATCTGACATTAAAACAAATTCCCCCTCAATTCGAAAATAAAAAATAAAAAAGTTGCACACACCAAGGACTGATTTATGAAATTCTTATTTTAATTATAAAAAAAATAGAAAATACCACTAGCACGAGCACTCAGTATTCTTTGGAGAAAAAGCTCTGTACAAAGAAGGCATTCGAGCTCTGGCGGAAAAAAAAATTTACAGACCTGTATCACTGACTTGACACATCACAAAAGTCTCTGAAAGGGTTGCGAGATGCCAGATTACAAATTTTATGGAAAAGTATGACCTACACAACCCAAGTCAACAAGGATTTAAATCGGGGAAGATCATGCTTTTCACAACTACTAAAGTGTTATGATAAAATTACAAACCCTTTGGATAGATTTTGCCACCGAAGTAGCTAGTTTATTGTGCAGCGCATATCCATCCTATGGACGGTAGCGCAAAAAGCCTAGGAATACACAAAATGCCTAGAAACGAGGCCCCAAAATGGGCAACACGAGTATTTTTTTTATTAACACATCGGCCGTTTCCCACCAAGGCAGTGTGGCCCGAAAAAGAAACTTTCATCATTCACTCCATCACTGTCTTGCCAGAGGCGCCTTTACACTAGTCATAAAACTGCAACATTAACACCCCTCCTTCAGAGTGCAGACACTGTACTACTAATCTCCAGGACTCAAGTCCGGCCTGCTGGTTTCCCTGAAACCCTTCATAAATGCTACCCTGCTCACACTCCAATAGCACGTCAAGTCCTAAAAACCATTTGTCTCCATTTGTTCCTATCTAACACGCTCACGCATGCTTGCTCTAAGTCCAAGCCCCTCGCACACAAAGCCTCTTTTACCCCCTCCCTCCAACCTTTTCTAGGCCGACCCCTACCCCGCCTTCCATCCACTACATATTTATACACTCTCGAAGTCATTCTATTTTGTTCCATCCTCTCTACATGTCCGAACCACCTCAACAACCCCTCCTCAGCCCTCTGGATAATAGTTTTGGTAATCCCGCACCTCTTCTTAATCTCCAAAACTAAGAATTCTCTGCATTATATCTACACACTGCCCTCAGACATGACATCTCCACTGCCTCCAGCCTTCTCCTTGTTGCAACATTCACCACCCATGCTTCACACCCATATAAGAGCGTTGGTATAACTATACTCTCATACATTTCATAGACCCGTCTGCTGACACGTCCACTCCCAGATATCTGTATACATTTACCTCCTCCATACTCTCTCCCTCCATTCTGATATCCAATCTTCCGTTACCTAATTTTTTCGTTATCCTCATCATTTTACTCTTTCCTATATTCACCTTTAATTTACTCCTTTTACATACCCTACCAAACTTATCAACCAACCTCTGCAACTTCTCTTTAGAATCTCCCAAATGCACAGTGTCATCAGCAAAGAGCAACTGTGACAACTCCCACTTTGTGTTAGATTATCTTTTAACCCCACGCCTCTTGCCAACACCCGAGCATTCACTTCTCTTACAACCCCATCTATAAATATATTGAACAACCACGTTGGTGACATCACACATCCTTGTCTAAGGCCTACTTTTACTAGGAAATAATCTCCCTCTCTCCTACATACTCTAACCTGAGCCTCACTATCCTCGTAAAAACTCTTCACTGCTGAAATAACCCACCTCCTATTCCATACATTTGCAACATCTGCCACATTGTCCCCCTATCCACCCTATCATACGCCTTTTCCAAATCCATAAATGCCACAAAAACCTCTTTACCCCTATGTAACACGAGTATATTTAAATGAGCATGTTAGGCATCATGATAGTCAGGAACCTTCAGTGATGACAATGAATCAGTATTAATCAGAGTCAAACTCAGTGTCATAAGTTAACTTGAATGTCATTAGGAAGGCAAACATTTTTTCCCCTTGTAGACACCCAGTTGTTAATTCTCAAGTCTAACGGAACAGTTCTTTTCTAGGTGGTGGTAACATACATAAGCAGAGTCAGTCCTGCCAGCAGACTAGTGCTTAGATCCATCAGTATATACAACTTGTGATATATTATTACCGCTAGTTAAGCGATAAATTTCTTCCTGAACAGTTGCAAGTGATTTAGGGAAGGGATTACTAGTGGTGAGCTTCTTGAGAGAGGCTGCTAGGTATGTGATATCCATGGAGGGGTGAAATTTTTGTATCTACAGTGATACAGTTCATGCAGGTTATAAAACTTAATATAACAATGTTTTCGCAACCCATTTAGATCTGTGTTTGTCTAGTCATTTAGTAAGATTTGTAGTGACAGTATCTGGTTCATTTAACATTCTAATACCAAATACAGTGTTACTCTCAATAATGCTTTGAAACTAGGAACACCACGCTCCTTCCACGTCTTAAAAAACCTTGCCATGTGAGGAAGAAAATGTTAAGTGAAGCATTCCCAGTCTACTTCCTTTAAGAAAATAAGATAGAAAAACAAGTATAAGAAAAATAATCAAATTGAGATATGGCTCAAAATAAAAAATCTTTTTTTTTTTACATAAACAATAAAAATAAAAAATAATCCTCTCTGAAGCAATTATGGAAAAAGTATAAAATAAATAAATGTGACCAATGTTAACAACGGTTACGAATTTAGAAAATTCTGGAGCCCGCAGTAATTTGAGGTAGTGCCTAGCTGTGTAGAGACGCGGTAGGTCATGTGGATTAATGATGATGTTCCAACCCGAGTTGTCATAGGTCAAGGGTGCCATCGTCCAGAAAAGGGTGTCATAATTACGCTAAACAATTACGGCGGCCAGGCAATGTTGGGGCCAGGGATTACAAGATACAATATGGTCACTCCTGACTAAGACAGCTAAACTTAGTAGATCAATAATTTGATCCCTACCATTAACAGCTTTACAAGACTAGTGCGACCCAACACCAGTTCTACAGGGCGAGAAAAACGGAGTTTACTAGAGGACAGGTTATGACAGAGAATGGTGGTGGCCAAGTTTAAACCTAACGTCAATGCAGGTAGCCTTGTAAGACAAAACTTAATATCCTTGGGAGAGTCAAGAGTAAAGTGACGGCTACTTTCCCCAGCTCACCAGGTCACCAGGTCAACAACAGTAGTTCCTGCCCAGGGAGCTAGTCGGTGCAGATGCACAATCACCACCCTAAGTAGAGGTAGTGACCCACCACTCCTCGTCGTCTCACCAAAGATATGAAAGAAATATACATGTATACACAAGAGCTTTATTTTGCATTGGCTCCAGGATCCGGAGAGAATTTTCCTTAGCTAATATTAACACTGGCACAGCATAATCAATTAAAGATCTAATAAAGGCTAGGTACACCATACTCACATTAGAACCATAGTTGGCGTTGTAGCCAGCAACAGCTCTAAATCATTTAGCCTATCTTTGTATTTCTTATTTAGTCGTGGTTAGGCTGGCCAGACGTCCTGCTTTTAATCAGTCCTCTTTCATGCCCCCACATCAACCAGGACGTTAATTTGTCCTTTCCGGGGCCTGTTTAAAATGAATTACATAAATTACCTTAAGTATACTAAAACAGCGGGAACTGAAGGCCACAATAACCACTGACATTTTTATAATTTTATGTAGTTGCCGTTGGCAACACTACTCGCGAAGCCGCAGTGTACGTGTACACGTTCACGTGTACGTGTTCATGTGCACGTTGGAGTCTGACACAGTCAGTCTGCCGAAGGTCGCAGTGGGGACTGGATGACTATTAGAAAAAATGCCACAAAATAGCATTCAACACAGTGATATTTGACAAATAAATAATTCATCATAAAAAATATATTTATCATAAAACATGTTTGATTTTGGTTAAATCTCCAGGCTTTATATTACATATATATATATATATATATATATATATATATATATATATATATATATATATATATATATATATATATATATATATATATATATATGTGTGTGTGTGTGTGTGTGTGTGTGTGTCGTGCCGAACAAGTAAAACTTGCTATTTTGGCTTAAATAGCAAAGCACTTTTTGCCGAATAGGGCAAGCGAAAATTTGTGTTTGAAATAATTTCGCAAAAATCATTCTGAATCTAACGAAAAAAATATTTTATTGTGTTTTATTAAATTGTAAACTTATCTAAAATATATTTAGTTGGATTAGGCTAAATTAAATTGCGCTTGTTATAACAAGGTTAGGCAAGTTTTCTAAGTTTCTTTTGATACAAATCGCAGCCTGGTTGATCGCCAAGTGGGCGATTAACCAGGCTGTGATTTGTGTGGGGACCAGCGAACCCCCAACCGGCAATCAACCTTCGAAACCGGTATATCACGGATAAGGCTCTGATTTATTCACTCAGTTGATATTTATTACTAAAATTGAAATTGTTGAAACTTTCTTTCCCCTCCCTACGATTTGTGTCAGAAGATTAATTATGTTGTCAATGCAGGTCACGAATTTATTAAGTCATAGTCTGAGGTTTGATGTGCTTGAGTCTAAAAGATTGACCTGGTGAATGCATCACCGAATCTATCGCCTTGGTATGCATAAACAAGAGAAATTCAGCAGCATATGCAAAGTCAGAGTGTAAACTTCCTTCAGAAATGTCAACAGTGAATATTTTAGGATTCTGTACACGCCAAACTTCTGGAGAATTCAACACCAGGCTAATCCCTGAAATAGAGCTATGATAATGGGATCATAGAACAGCGCTAAATCTAGGAAATATGGCTCAGAGTGGACAATCAGGATAAAGCTAACCAGGGACACCGATAAGGTGGATGTTGACAACTTTTTCAAAGTAACCGGGACGAGAGAAAATACATGACAACTAAACACTTCAACATCTCTAATTTAAATATGGAAAATACTCAAAGTCCAGCTCCCTAATTTTTACACTAAAATAACAATTTACTGAATTCATGAAATAAGAGTGAAAAGTTAGGGTGCCACAGAGCTACTGCAGAACAATCATCACCAGAGGGCCACGGCTCTTATCTATCTTCACCAGTAGGCATAAGAAATACTGCCAGGACTGATTTAGAAGTTTTTAATAGGAAAACTTAAAGATCATACTGGAAGAATTTGATGATCCATTCTGTAATGACTAAGTGGGCTACACGTATGGCAGGTCTTAAACCCTATTAAAAGTGACGGTGGAGCTATGTACCTCTTAACATGATTTGTATATCTTTTTTTCAGTTGTCAAGGATATGTTATACTTCAGTAACCCTGTTAAGTGTGTTAGGGAAAATTTTAAAGTGGAAAAAATTCTTGTATTAGGTGGTACGTATTAACTATGTTCGTCCCCTCTAGGGCGTCAAGAACAAGTCAGTTGAACTCCACGTGTCTCACACTTGAACTAAACCTTCTCCACTACAAACCCGCCTTGTTAATGCATGTGCATTTTACCCTAAATGTCGGAAGTTAGCTTGTCAGTGTAACGAGTGGAGTTCTCCAAGGCTCACTTTTCGGGCCGATGATGATAATCCACGTCAGTTAACTCCACACATTCATTCCTACATGTGTGTTTACAAATCACACCAAGCCCCCCGAGATGTATAGTAACAGTAGAAGACTGTTGCAGGATGACCTGAATGACCCAATAAGTGGTTACTTAAAGAAAAAACGTGCAAGATAAAGAGGACTGGAAAAAAGTGAAGGCCAGTGGTACCATACCACATGTGAGGAGGCAACCCTCAGTGTTCACATACGAAGACCAACCAACAAAAAATATTTTGCTGCATTAATTTTTGTGACATCATTCATAAGGTCAGTTTCTGAACACTTCCAGTAAACACAATTTTGTTTTGCTAGATTAGGTTAGCCTAGGCAATAAACCAAATTAAATATACATTTAATTAGAAATAAGCAAATTCCACTATATAGCCGCCTGACAACGCGGTGGCTGTGCAGTACAAGAAAACTTTCTGATCCGCACAAGCATCACTGATAATACGACGAACCACCATTTAACACTGAACCAGTTACACATTATGTAACAATGAATCTGTCACCAGTTACATGGTCACTATTTATGTAACATTGAACCTATCACCAGTTACATGGTCAGTATATATGTAACACTGGACCTATCACCAGTGACATGGTCAGTATGAGCAGTAACACTGAGCTGACTTTAATTTATAAAGTTTACACTTAAAGACAGTTAAGGGTCTGTTGGCAATCTCCTTTATATGTGAAGGGAGTGTGTTGAAAAATCTTGGGCCCCTTACACTTATTGTCATCTCTTGGTGCACTCATGGTTTTCATTAGGGGTACTCTGCACCCTCTGCTGAGTCTCTTCCTTTCATAAGGAGTGTTTTCAGTGTGCAGAATTGGGACCAATCCCTCTAGTATTTTCCATGTGTAGATTATAATGAATCTTTCTCACCTACGTTACAGATAGTACAGGGCGAGGGACTTCAACTGTTCCCAGTGATGTAAATGCTTCACTGAATTTATACATATAATGAAGGGTCTCTGTACATTCTCTAGTATACACTGTCACGCACTTTCAAATGGGATGTTAAGTGTACAAACAACATTCCAGGATAGAGATAAACTCTTGAAGGTTCTCGTTAACCATCTTAACATTTTTTTTTCGCAGTTGTAACAATGACACTTGTGTTCTTTGGAAGTGAGATCATCTGACATTGTCACTCCTAAGTCCTTCACATTTCTTTGTCGCTCTGTTGGGTGGTTAGCGTTAGTTTTATACTTTCTTTTTCTCATTTCCTCAATTTTTCCTTAACGGAGTAACTGAAATCTGCCCTCATAGAACATATTTTCTGTGGCCTACTGGAAGGCTTTATATGCGCTAGGAGATTTACAGAATCATTAATGGATGCTACTCTCGTACAAATTCTAGTGTCACCTGCAAAAGATACGGTGCTATGATTTATGTACCTTTTTAATGTCAGAAATGAGGATGAGGAAAAGGATGGGGGTGAGTACTGTGCCTTCTGGAACAGAGTTTTTCCACTGTGACAGCATTTGACTTAACTTTATTATTCACTGCATTCTATTTTTTGTTAGCAGAAAAATCCATCTGCCCACTTTTCCAGTCAATCCCTTGGCATGCATTTTGTGCGCTGTTACAGCATTATCGCACTTGTCAAAGCCTTTTGCAACTTTTATATATACATACCAAATCTGCATTTTGTTTGTTTTCCAGTGCATCCAAGACTATGACGTAATGGTCCAGTAATTGCAAGAGGCAGGGGTGACCTGCTCTAAACGCATGCTGCCCTGGGTTGTGCAATTGCTGAGAATATGTGGTTAGCTAATGTTTTGCTGTCACCTTTGTTGAGTAAGGCTAGTCATTTTTGTCAACAACTGGAATGATCCCCATGTCTAGGCATCCTCTCCATAGAATATCTAAGACATGTAATATGGATTTCTTGTAGTTCTTGATCAACATGGATGTAGCGCCCCCTGAATGGGACCCAGTGTATATTTATATGTATATATTATCTTTCATATAATTTTATATTACCAATATTTTCATTAATGGCTAAAATGAAAGTATCTTGCTTTATATTATTATTTGACCTATTATATTAGCTATGTCTGTAGGTAGGATGTTACATTTACACTTCACTGTGATCGCTGTTGGAGAGTTGTGACTGGCTGTCCACTCTCACAAACTACTTTGCTAAATACCTGCCCGCTTGTTAGGCAGTTTTGGGTGAGGCGACGTCGTGCGAGTAAGCGCTGACTAGTCATGTGATCGCACCTGATATTAGAGGTGCAACCCATACCTCACCCTCTCTCTCTATAGCTGCTTCTCGTTTGAGAAGAATCTTGTCTCTAGTTGTTTTTGGTTGAGTATGATTTCGTTGGAGAGCCGAAACATACTTCTTGTAACTCTGTTACACAGAGCATTGTTCAGTGATTTTTGACGTTTCGCTGAGGATGTGTCGCTGAGACACTCGATTCATCCCAGGTCCCAAGCTGAAGCTTCTGACCTACTTTGTGGCATCTACGTACTGTCGTAGTCGGGGATTTGGTTATGCTGAATTTAGATTCAGTATTGAGGGAGTTTTATGCCTTTTATGGAGGATCTGCCGAGGGTCTCCAGTTAGGGTGATTATTTTGTCTCCTTCCTGACGCTGTGCTGCTGCTTTGTACATTATTGTTGTTTGGCGAATGGTTCGTCTTATTGTTCAAGCAAGCTGTTTGATATTGCTTTAATGGTCGAGAAGTTGGATTATTTGTGGACTAGTTGTCAGTCACTATTTAAGTCGAGTCGAGTCTTACTGAGACATAACGAGCACCTTGAGCGCGCACACATTCTCACACACTTGTATATACTAGTATTATTCTCATACTTGATATCAACGTACTTCGGTTTATCTACTCTATGCCATCAAAAAAAAAAAAAAAATTTGGAGTGGAGTTAGGGTTATGTTGGAAACTTTGAGAAAGTTTTAGGTCTCGTTCACGAGGAATTCATTTGGACTGTCAGTCTTTAGCCTGGTTAATGGCTCACTGAAAACAGTCATACTGAGACTTCATTATTTCATTCATTTCTTTGAACATGTAGCATCAAGCTTGGAACCTGCTGCATCTCAATCAAAATGTAAAAAAAACTCGAGAAAATCTAAAGGTTCGCAACGAGAATGATACCTGGACAGAAGACAATAACTCAAACTACAAGCACCGGAATAGAAAAGCATCAGAACACGATCATGCTATGCAAAATTATAAGGTAATTACACAGGAGCGGACAGGAAGAGGCTGTTATAACATGAGTGAGAGCAAATGGCAGTAAAGTACAACGTCAAGAAAAATTTGTCTCGGAAGAGTAAGTGGGATGATTTATTATCTAAATTTTACATAAAGAGGTCGAATCATACATCATAAACTGCTTCAAGAGTAGTAATGATCGGGTCCTGGAGGCCAAAGGTAATTAAAGTTAGTTGTTAGCAATTAAGAGGCGGGGCCAGAAACTACGACTTGACCCCAGCAAACAATACTGTGAACACTGGGTGAATGAGCACACATCCGCGCATGGATGAGCAAACTTAATTAGATTCAGTGAAGGTAGTTTGGCCTAAAACAATTATTGCCTCGAGATACTGAACAAGGTGCACCACAAATGTCATGCGCCAGAATCCTTCAAAACAAGAATTACAAGTCAGTTTTTCTATATAAAAAGTTTAATGTGTGTTTGGGGGGGGGGGGGAAGTGGGACGGTGCAAGCAAGCAGTCACCACTCACACAAGAAAATGGAGAGATAGATGATGTAGTTAAATAGATGCAAACGATGCATCATATGTTAGCGTATGCTTGCAACATAATCTATACCTGGCAACTACTAGATACTGATAATGAGTAGTGTAATGAGTACACCAAGATTCAGTAATACACTTGAGATTCAGTAAGTGTGAAGGGCCCACATTTTCCAACATCATCCCTTCATAAAAGGAATTACCAATATATCCCCGTCTGTTTTCAAGAGAAAACTTGTTAAGTTCCTCAAGTTAGTCCCTGATCAGCTGTGCTTAAGTGTCTGCATGTGACTGCGTGCTATCAAGCCCGGGGCCAGGCTTGTCAGTTGCTGCTAGCACGAACAGCTTAACTGTTGTGCACTAGCAGCAACAGCCTAGTTTATCAGAACATCATGCAGGAGACCTGGTCTGGGACCGGGGCCGCGGGGGTGGTGACCCCTGGAATCGTCTTCGGGTAACCTTCAGGTAATCAGTAAGCACAGCTGTACTTCTGTAAAAACACACACTATAACAGAGCATAAGTGTGTTAAGTACAAGTTGACTCTTAGTAAGTATAGTTGTTGTTCTCTAGTAACACCACACCATCAAACAGCAACAATTTCACACTTACCTCTACAGTACACGAGGAAGAGTCATCCTTACCCAACCGTCAACACAACATACCTGAAACACACAAATTACTTAACATGTTTTAGTTCCAGTTGCCATTATTACAATTATATTATTACTATATATTTTTAAATATACTGATGGTGTCCACCTCCAGTGCAAATTGTAGGGACCCACAGCCTCGGGTTAACAGATGTAAAGGCTTCGAGGAACTTATTTTGATTTTTTCCTAAAGCCTTTTGAATATTCCACTTCCTCTACCATCCCATCTTTTCTAACAGCACTATTAGGTATATTTTATTACGTAATAATATAGTAAACAAAACTTAAAAGATGCATTGATGGTACAAAGATGTTGGTGCATACAATGCATGTATACACATTTTAATACAATTCATGGGGAAGCGTTAAACCCGTATGGATCACAGAGCGCCTGAGGCATGCAAGATACACCGCCCCTGTATCATCCACAGGTATACTAGGGGTGAGGCAGGGCGATATTAAAGGGAAAAAATGCAGCCTCCGGCGTCACAAAAATGTAATATACCGAAGCCTGGACCATAGAAATGTAATATACGGAAGCCAGGACCATAGATATTAATAAACGGGAGCCGGGACCATAGAAACGTAATATACGGCAACTACTAGGACCACTGTAATGCGACACATTTTCCCAGGAAAACGAGTTGACGTAGTATCCCTGGGACCATATGGGATGAGACCATGATCAGTGACCAGGTGAAGCAATATTTCGGGAACCATGGTTATGGGACTCAAGACGAGCAAATTGCATATTCCTCAACTGTATAAAAAAAATCGTTAATGTATCAGTGACCCCTGGAATCGACTAGGGTATCTCGTAAAGTACCCGAGACTGTTCCACAAACAAAGCACTGCCCAGGGTACTGTTCCTAATTACAGGATACATCAGGGGAAGTAGAAATTACTAAACCTCTGGCTGTCTTCAAGAGAGAACTTAAGTTCAAGCCAATTCCAGACTAACATGGTTGTAACTCGTACGCTGAACTGCGTGCGGCCCGGAGTAACCGCTTGGTTGATAAGGCCTTGGTTCACCAGGAGGCCTGGTCAGAGACCTGGCCGTGGGGGCATTGATCCCCGGAAGCATTCTGCAGGTATCCTTCAGCTACGGACATGCAGGGTGGGTGGCCAGTCAGTACTGGGAATGATACTCTTATCTTTACGTAAACGACATAACAGAAGATATCAAGTCCTGAATTGCAGTGAAAGGCTAGAAGATAACTAACAGCCTACAATATTGTCTCACAAACGGTTACCGGAATTAAACCCCAGCAAGTGGAATGTTAGGAAAATTCGGGTATTAGAAAGACCTTTAGACAGAATATAGACAGGAGGTAATAAAGGCTGCAAATGTCTTAGAAGGACCTTGAGAGTAAGCACAGTACCAAGCATATCACCCTAAGCACACAACTGAATAGCGTCAGTGGCCTTTATATACCCAGCATATCTAATAACAGCATTCAGGAACCCGAGAGATAATCAGGACTCTTGTATATAAGACATAGGCGGCACCTATCAAAGTATACAGAGCCAGCCTGGAGCCCACATGTTATGTCAAGAAACTACAGTTGACCCTTGAACAACGTTGAGGTTAGGGGCGCCGATTTCCCGAGCAGTCGAAAATCCGCGTATAACTTTTGACTCTTTCAAAAACTTTATTAATGACCTACTGTTGACCGGAAGCCTTACCGATAACAGTAACATATTTTGTACATGCATTATATTAATGTATTCTTACAATAACGTAAGCTAGAGAAAATAAAATATTAAGAAAATCCTAAGAGAAAATACATTTACAGTACTGTACTGTATTTATTGATACCGTAAGTTTACATGGTCTGTTTACAAGATGAATTGTGTGATAAATGGTTTTCAAAACCGAGAAGTTGAAAACTGAGACTTTTGCAACATATGGGAGCTTTATTAAGGAAACGTTTTGCCACACAGTGGCTTCATCACTCCAAGACAAAGCAGAAAAGTGTAAGGAGAGGAGGAGTTTGAGGTAATCAGTCCCTCAGCCTGGAATCGATGTGTTCAGTCCATCACTCTTGAAGAAAGTACAAGATTGATGGACTGAACACATCGATTCCAGGCTGAGGGACTGATTACATAAAACTACTCCTCTCCTTACACATTTCTGCTTTGTATTGGACTGATGAAGCCACTGTGTGGCGAAACGTTTCTTTAATAAAGATCCCATATACTTCACAAGTGTCTCAATCTTCAAGATGAATCGTGTGTCAGTACCTACATCAACATTGTCTTATATGATACACAACACTGTAGACGTTATACTTATTACTAACACTAGACATCAAAAAATAGTGTGAAAAAAATACATATTTATTTGTGATTTAATATTGCATCTTTGATTACATTTCTCTCGACTGCGAAAACAACATGCACGATCTGTAATTGTTTGTGCAAGTTTTGATCAATTTTAATTTTTTATAATAAATGTGTATAATAATTTATGGTAGTAAATGATCTGCATGTATTTTATGCATTCATGTCATACCTTTCTTATTTTTTCCGGTCACAAATAAAAAAAAATATATTTATTGAAAAAAATCCGCGTACAAATGGACCCGCGCAGTTCAAACCCGTGTTGATCAAGGGTCAACTGTAGTGTGTATCCAGCAATTTGCAACGATATTACAAAGCTCACTGACATACTTAGAAGACATAAGGACCAAGAGAAACGTAGTAACAACACAGAAGGTGTTTAGGTGACCAAGACAAAGGAGAAATCAGTAACAAGGAAGCACAGATGGAAGTTCCAGATATACGAGGAAGAGGGGCGATAAGCCTGGAGGTACTCAGGAAATGGAATGCCTTAGATGATAAAGTTGTTGGGAATACCTTGAATTACAGGGAATGTATACTCTGAAGCCAAGATACCCGATAATATATACCTGGAATATATTGGAAGGCCAGGTTCCAAACCTACACAGTACCATAGCTTGCTGAAATAAAACTAGGGAAAGCAAGGGTACAATAGAGAATTAGAAAACTATCAGTGGCCCATGACTAACCTGCTCCAAGCAAATATTAGAAATATTGCTGAACAAGTGTAGAAGTCTTCAAGAGGAAACTGGATCACTACTTCGGATAAGTGCCAGATCAACCAGGTTGTGATGGCTATGTGGGTCAGAAGGGTAACAGTCGGACTGAGCAAGCACACAAGAAAGCCAGGCCACAGGCTAGTATGGTAGGGTGAGACAGGGGAGGTATGACGGGGCCCATTAGGCAGAAAACTAGTAAAACCAGCCGTATGCAGTTTAGAGGCAGGGTCACGAGGCGCGAGAGCTGCCAGAGTACAAGTAAGCCAGTACGTTCTAGCGCGCTCACACACCCTAACTTCCGACCTTGGTCAAAATACTTAGAAAGCGTCAAAAAATCGTGAGTGAGTCTGGTGTGAACAATAATTGTGTCCTCCCTGCAATGCGCCATCATCACAATGTTTATCCTTCACTGTGTTCAAACACCAATAAGTCAATAAACACACACACACACACACACACGAAGGCGTTCTTGCTAATTCTGGCTAATTTCTTAGTACAACTGACACTAGGAAGTCAGATTGCTTCAACTCATTAACGGAGTCTATTAACAACCAGAAAGTTGTTACAAACCTAAAAGCGGAGGGTAAACAGCCAAAGATAACTCAAAAGCCAAGCAGCGTGATATTTCCACACTGGAGTTCATCAGGTTCTCTTCCTAGTGTACCTCATAACCCCACAAAATTAGTATACCAGGTACCCCACAATACGACCCATTATAGGACTAACACGAAGATACCTATTTACTGTTTAATTAACAGGAGCAACTGATGTAAGGAGATTTACACATTTTATCTAGCTTCAAGTGTATTATGGTCACTGCCAAGGGTATTTTGGTCGTCCAGTTATGATCGTATCTGGAACAGTGTGAAGTCAGAGTAGTGATCACGTCACACTCCACGGCTGCTACTTGGTCTTCCACCAACACTGATGTCTCCAGGAGCGTGAGTCATCTCTGAACTCGACTAATAAAGCCTGCAGTGTCTTACTTATCAACTAGCCGGTATTGTATTCAACTTATAATATGATCAGTTTATTCCTGATACTCTCTCTCTCTGGTTTTCTTATTATAGAATTTTTGGGAACAGTCGCGTATTCCTGAACTCACTCCATTTTATCACACAAGTAACGTTTGTCTAAATAACTGATATTCTCTTTTGCCACTGGAAACTCCGAAGAATGGCTGGCTGGCTGATTGGCTGGCTGGCTGGCTGGCTGGCTGGCTGGCTGGCTGGCGACTGCTTGGGATTGTACGTAAGCGGAAGGTGACAAGGAAAGGATTGGAGGGTGTGTGAATATTCACCAAGATGTGTTTGTGGGAGTTAGGACTCCGGGCCCTGCCTCCTAAACCACTGTGGTCGTCACTGATTTCTGTCCTCGTATACCTTAAAATAATTATTTATTGCTGAGGTAGTTCATACAGTTGCCTCTACTACTGCTTATCTAAGTCAATCATTTCAATTTTCAACCACCGAGAGTGAAGAAATACGTCCTTGCATTCCTATAGCTCGTGTGTGTTTTCAGCTTCCAGCTGTCCTCCCTTGATCCTGGTCCTTTAAATTTAAGGTTTGTTCTTATCCTGCAATGTCAGTTAAATGTAATCATGTATCCCCTTGTCTCATCTCTCAAGGTTATCAGCATCAGTTCCTTAAAACTCTCCTCACAGCGCATACCTCTCAACTCTGGCACTGGCCTCGTTGCAAACCTCTACACCATTTGTTATATGTGAGAGGGGGGGAGAAGAGGGAGAGTATTGTCATGTATCACAGGCTCCTTTTGCTTGCGTGCAAGAGAGATGGAGAGGGGGGGGGATGGGAGAGTCATTCAACAATGGGCGTCTGCAGGTGCTCCAGCCAGGCAGTACAAAACTAATTAGAGAGAAAAGCTCACCTCACTTAGGTAAATGTACCCACCACCTCGACTTGTGCACTCACAACCCAACACACACACACAACACACAAGCACTCACTTCAATGAACATTCTTCACAGAAAACCAGAACTAATTTAGGAATGGAAAATCCTGCCTCACGAATTTTAAGTTTTATGAGTCAGAAATACAGTAAAACAAGAACAAGAGGGTTGAGTTGATTCCATCGTCTTGGAGTGTTAGAGCATGACACAGGCAGTGTTCCACTGGTCAGGAATCAGTGTTAGAGCATGACACAAGCAGTGTTCCACTGGTCAGGAATCAGTGTTAGAGCATGACACAAGCAGTGTGTTCCACTGGGTCAGGAAGTACCTCAGTAACACGTGAGAAGCAGCAGTAAAATGACAAGTGGGAGAAATAATAGTGGCAATAGTAGTAAAAGGAGAAGTGGAATAAAGTAGGAGAGGTAGTACAAAGTAGGAGAAATAAAAGTAGAAGGAAAGGTTGAAGTAGAAAACATCCTCTCAGTCGCCGCCACCAACCACAAAAACAACCATCAGCACGTCTTTCACAATAACCAGCACTACAACCACCAACCGGGCTGTGGTTCGTGAGGCTAGCAGTAACAGCTTGGTCGATCAGGGCCGCGGGGGCGTTGACCCTAGGAATACTCCAGGTAGTAGGAAAACAAAAACCACAAATACAACCACAACCACTAACCACAATACCAAAAACACCAACAACCACCACAATCTCAATACTACCCACCAGCAGTAGTACCAATAAAAATTATATACACCACAAACAATAAAAACTACTAACAAATAAAATGGTAGGTACAAAAATACTATCACAGTTAAAATAACCAGCATCATTTATAAAAAAAAACTATTGTCAAAAATGCTCTATATCATCTTTATTTATTACAAGTACATGTAAAAGGTATACAGGCCTTGCTGACGTCAATGACATGGTACTATATAGAAAGCCCCTTGTTGTGCAGAGCATTTCAGGCAAATTAGGTCGTCCCGGATGACCCAGTCGACTAACTGTACCCATTTTACTGATGGTGAACAGACAACCAGTGACAACCAGCCCATGTTTCTACCCTCGCTGGGAAATGAATGCACACCCTCGCCGTGTGAAGCGGGTCACGAGGTTTCTGACCAGAGCTTTGGTAAGATGGGTAAGGAAGAAGGATGGGTAAGGAAGAAGGATGGGTAAGGAAGAAGGATGGGTAAGGAAGAAGGATGGGTAAGGAAGAAGGATGGGTAAGGAAGAAGGATGGGTAAGGATAGAAACATGGGAAATGGTTGGGAGGGGGGAAGGGAAGGTGGGGGTTATAAAGGTAAGTGGCCTAAACACTTTGGCGCAATTTAACAAGTGTGTGTGTGTATGTAGAGTTATTCGTGAGTTAATTTCATGAGGTAGGTATGCCTCGTGCCCATCAGTTGCACACAGTTATACAGCTGTATCCCAGCATGCCACTCAGTTGGAAGAATGCATACTATTTGCATTTTTTTTTTTTGTGAAGCAAGAGCTTTAGCGATAAGGCCACGGGGCACTATCTCAGGCCAGTGATTATTTCCGCCATTCTACTATAGCAGAGCAACTGAAATTTGTCCTCGGAAAACACCATATTGTTAACTGTGGCCCACTGAAGATTCGAGTCTTCAGTGAATTCCAGTCTCTCCTTCTGATATCATCAGCAAAAAATGTAAGGGTATAATATCCTCGTTTATGTTAGATATAAGAATGACAAACAAATGTGGGGAGTACTGCGCCTTGAGGAACACAGCTGTTCACCGTGGCAGCCTCCTACTTCACTACTACTCTCGGTTCTATTTGTTAGGTTAATAAGTGTGATGTATGAGACGGATCATTCAAACTAGCTCAATGGACTATTACAGTCCTTGCTCCATTTTTCATTTAAAATGCCCCAAAGTTCCTAAGTACAAAATTATTTGCGGCTGGATTTGGTAAACGTTAGCCAGGGTACACAAATGGCATCTAAAGATGCAGACAAGCCTTGGGGAAGTTAGGAATATGTTCTTGCAATCTCACTGTGGCAAGTGGAACAAATTAAGTTAAAGAGGCGGAAGTAAACACCATGATCCACCATTCATGAGCAGGTATGTTAGAGCCCTGCAGGTCATGAATCAAAGTCAGCCATTAACAGTTATGAAGCGAGGCAGGCGCTAAGAATTTATCCTGAACACAACTAGGTGAATATATGCATTCATCTCTCTGGAGTAACATTCACTCGTGTGGTTGTGTAAAAACATCGAGCTGGTCTCCAGTACTTCACCATGACATCACACAAACACTACCAGCACTCTCTTACCCTAAAGGAATAACGACATTTGTTTATATTTACTCTCTCCCCCTCTCCTCCTTTCCCTTTGAGAGAACTGTCAATATGCAACTCGATCCTCTGGAATCATTCAAGTGTTGGGTAAAAGGTATCCGAGTGATGCAGCAGCGTATCTAATAATGTTAACTCAGTCTAAGAAAACGCGTCGTCAAGACGCAGTCAACTCCCAACCTCAGTCTCTAACACAAAATCGTTCATAGACAATGTTTACATTTTTCTCGAACACAGATTTATCACATATATGACAATTTGTCTAAATTTACCAGAGTTCTCTATGATCCCCACCAATGTGACCCCTTACCCAGTGCCTACCCTTTCCTGCCTTCACCTTGACCCGTGACTTCAACCTTTGCCTGCCGTTGGAGATTACCAGCTTCCGTGCTGGCTACCATCCAAACTAGGGTCTGAACTTAGAAAGACAGATCAATGTGTGTTGGGTTGGTGTTGTAGAGTAGGTGTGGTGACCTTGACCTCAGAATGTGTCTCACTCTCTCTCTCCCAATATTAAACCAGTATGTTTCTGGCTGTTAGCCAACGCACTCTACATGTTTCATGATCATCTTTTTACTACAATCTTATATATATATATATATATATATATATATATATATATATATATATATATATTATTTTATTAACATCGACCGTTTCCCACCAAGGCAGGGTGGAACGAAAAAGAAAAACTTTCATCATCATTCACTCCATCACTGTCTTGCCAGAGGCATGCTTACACTACAGTTATAAAACTGCAACATTTAACATCCCTCCTTCAGAGTACATGCATATATATATATATATATATATATATATATATATATATATATATATATATATATATATATATATATATATTTTTGTGTGTGTGTGTGTGTGTGTGTGGGTGTGTGTGTGTGTGTGTGTGTGTGTGTGTGTGTGTGTGTGTGTGTGTGTGTGTGTGTGTGTGTGTGTGTGTGTGTGTGTGTTGGTAATAAACTAGCTATTTTGGCTTAAATAGCAACGCTCTTGCCGAATAAGGCAAGCGAAAATTTGTGTATACAATAATTTCGCAAAAAACATTCTGAACCTAACGAAAAAAAAAATTCATTGTGTTTGTTTATTATTAAATTATTGTAAACTTAACTAAAATATATTTAGTTAGATTAAGCTAAATTAAATTGTGCTTGTTATAATAAGGTTAGATAAGTTTTCTAAGGTACTTTTGGTACAAAATTATTTTTTACGTTAACATAAATGAAAAATATATATCTTTAAACGTACAGAGAAAATTTTAGAAAGGACTTAATTTTAAATGAGTTCTTGCTAACTGGCCAATTTTACTTATTCGGCACGACATGTATAAAAATATATTACACGAGCGCGCGCGCACATTTATAAACACAAACAGACACAAACACTGTGATCCCTGTGTATGTTGTTCAGCTATTACTCAGTTGCTCACTGGCAAAGAGGGAAGGATCCGCTTCCTTATTTCTTATTATTTGCAATGATTTACTATTTATTCTATCTCGTATAGCAGGATTTTTGAGAGAAAGGAGAAGAGTGAAGAAGGAAGGATGGAAAGAGAACATGAGGGAGGGCGGGGCATACTAACTGTTATAATGACATAAGTAACGTCCCCCAAATTTGGCTCAGCTTTGGGTGGAGGTGGGAAGGGAGGGAGGTGGGAAGGGAATACAGGGGAGCAGCACCTTTCCCCTGGCTGCGTCATGATTCAGCATACCATTCATAAACATCCTGCCCCGTTCCCTGCCATTACCCCCATCCAGCACCTACCACGACATCGTCCATAAGCCGTACTCCTTGGAATGTAAGCGAGAAGTGAACATCATAATTTACACCTGGAAAATCCTAGAGGGACTGGTCCCAAACCTGCATACCGAAATACCTTCGTTATAAAAAAAAAAAAACTCTTAATAGAAGGTGCAAAGTACCTTCAAGGAAAAGCAGGGGAGCGACTAATATACTACGAGAGAACTAAAACATACGTTAGGTATCCCCGTACCTATTGACCCCACCACTTACATCAGAGCCACCAACTTTACCCCTCCCCCACACCCCCACACACACACACACGAATCACAGGGGTGTTGGGAAGTATTTCTTCAGTCACAGTTGTCAGGAAGTGGAACAGTCTGGGAAGTGATGTAGTGGAGGCAGGATCTATACATAGCTTTAAGAAGAGGTATGATAAAGCTCATGGAGCAGGAAGAGTGACCTAGTAGCGGCCAGTGAAGAGACGGGGCCAGGAGCTGTGAATCGACTCTTGCAACCACAACTAGGTGGGTACACACACACCTGGTGGGGCCAGGAGATACGACTCGACCCCTGCAACCACACTTACACGCACACACGCACGCACGTATGCGCACGCGCTCTCACACACAGGAAAAAGAGTGGTGGAGCACCTAGAACGGAATATACTAATACACGACAACCAGCACGGCTTCAGGGAAGGGAAATCCTGCATCACGAACCTATTGACACGGTAATAGGAGTAAGACAGGAGACGGGTATGGGTAGAGTGCATCTTCTTTGCTTTCGACAGAGCACCACACAAGAGTGGTTGAAAAACTGGAGGAGCAGGCAGAAATAGAAGGGAAAGTACTGCAGTGGATCAGGGAATACCTGACAGGAAGGAAACAACCTGTGTCGGCCCGAGACGAGGTGTCAGAGTGGGTGCATGTGTCGAGTGGAGTTCCACAAGGGTTAGTCCTAGGTCTGGTGCTGTTTTATGTACATGTGAATGACATGACGGAAGCGATAGAGTCAGGTGTATCCCTGTTTGCAGACGATGTGAAACTAATGAGAATACAAACGGACGAGGATCAGGTAAGCCCACAAGGGGATCTGGACATACTGCAAGCCTGGTCTGACAAATGGCTCATGAGTTTAACCCCAGCAAGTGCAAAGTTATGAAGCTTGAGGAAGGACAAAGGAGACTGCAGACGGAGTACAGCCTAAGACGTCAGAGGCTGCAAAACTCATTCAAGGAAGAGAATCTTGGGGTGAGCACATCATCTGAGGCGCACATCAACCAAATAACTGCTGCAAGCTTACGGGCGCCTGGCAAACCCAAGAATAGCATTTCGACACCTGAGTAAGGAGTCATTCAAGACACTGTACACTGTATATTAGGACCATATTGGAGTATACAGCACCAGTATGGAACCTACACCTGTCCAAACACGTTAAGAAATTAGAGAAAGTGCAAATGTTGCAACAAAACTAGTCACATAGTAAGTCCTACGAGGAAAGGTTAAGATAAATCAACCTGACGACACTCGAGGACAGGAGGAATATGGGGGACATAACATAAAATATTGAAAGGAATTGACATGGTGGATAAGAACAGGATGTTTCAGAGATAGAATACAGCAACAAGGGGTTACAACTGGAAGTTGAAAACTCAGATGAGCGACAGGGATGTCAGGAAGCATTTCTTCAGAGTTGTCAGAAAGAGGAACAATCTGAAGAGTGATGTAATGGAGGCAGGATCCATACATAGCTTTAAGAAGAGGTACGATAAAGCTCTTGGAGAAGTGAGAGTGGACCTAGAAACGACCAGCGAAGAGGCGGGACCTGGAGCTACAACTCGACCTGTGCAACCACAAATAGGAGAGTACAACTACTGCTGTCTTGACAGATGTCAGGATAGTAAACCATCTTCCCTTGCAGCTTCCCATTATCTCAGAGCTACAGTGCCAGGATGGCAAAGTGGAGAAATGCCAAGTCATACCAGAAACTATCTCAGTCTAGAAAGTTCCTAGACGAGGAAGATGTATAGCTGAGCTTTAGAATTTACTCCATCACCGACAAAAGAAGCGTATTTATCATAGCTTCTGAGAAGTGCTGGGAACACTACTATACTCTCCGCCACTCGTGCACAGACGGAAAGGAAATACATAGTTTGTACCAGAAAAATGTCTTCCCTTCATTACTTAAAGCTTTTATACATAAATGAGTGTCTGGCATGAGGCTTACATAGAAGAGGGTAATTTACATCATGGCTGTCTTGTATGAGACATACATGGGGGAGGGTAATTTACATCATGGCTATGTTTTGTATGAGACATACATGGGGGAGGGTAATTTACATCATGGCTGTCTTGTATGAGACTTACATAGGGGAGGGTAATTTACATCATGGCTATGTCTTGTATGAGACTTACATGGGGGAGGGTAATTTACAACATGGATATGTCTCGCTTCAACCTCGTTAAGTGTTGGCGGTAGTGTATACAGAAACAGTAAACCTATTATTTAACACGGTTTCGCCCGCTGTGTGGCTTTGTAAAAGTACAACGGTACCTGACACCCACGGAGGGCGAAACCTCGTTAAATAAAAGAAGTAACGTACGTACATACGCGCGTTTCATTTACCCCCGTTGCTTGTACGGTTATATACCGTTGCTTTTTGTACAATTATTTACCGTTGCTTCCTGCACGGTTATTTACCGTTTCTTATACGGTTATTTTACCGTTGCCTCTTGAATGTAGAAATAGTTGTAGT
Organism: Cherax destructor; assembly: GCA_009830355.1. Lineage (NCBI taxonomy): Eukaryota > Metazoa > Arthropoda > Malacostraca > Decapoda > Parastacidae > Cherax > Cherax destructor. Next base: position 18,106 of record WNWK01002426.1, on the reverse strand, counting down.
TGTGACAGTAGTAGTTGTGACAGTAGTAGTAGTAGTTTGCCAGAGATGATTCAGTATATTTCCTACAGGGATCAAGTGGAGTCTTCTCCTCGGTGCACTCTCCACTTTATCACTTAAATAGTTTAGGTATCATATTGTGCACAATATTCAAGGTGTGTGTGTGTGTGTGTGAGAAAGACAGAGAGAGAGAGAAAGACAGAGAGAGAGAGACAGACAGAGAGAGAGAGAGAGCAGACAGACAGAGAAAGACAGAGAGAGAAAGACAGAGAGACAGACAGAGAGAGACAGAGAGAAAGACAGAGACAGAGAGACAGAGAGACAGACAGACAGACAGACAGACAGACAGACAGACAGACAGACAGACAGACAGACAGACAGAGAGAGAGAGAGAGAGAGAGAGAGAGAGAGAGAGAGAGAGAGGGGGGTTATGGAGAAGGGAAAGATGAAAGGAAAGTTGGTGTGGTGCTGCTACACCCCTGGTACTGAGGGCCAGCCAAGAGTCGAGCCCATCAACAAACAATGCAAGATGAGGGGAGACGCAAGAGATAAAACACAATGAGAGGGGAAGAGGTGGCGAGGTGTGAAGAAGTTCACCACAAAGTGCGCGCGCTCGTTACCATACTGGCACCACCACTCCACCATACACCAGGGACACCACCATTCAGGGGAAGGCAGACCTGTTTCCTCTGAGCCCTAAGCCCTTTTATACACCGTATTATAAATTATGCGAATAAAGGTTGTCCGCTGCATAATATGAGAGACGTTGATCAGCCAATGTTAGTCTAGTCAGACAGCTGCCTGCTGCTCATCTTTAATAAAATCAGCTAAAATATCCACAGTATACATATCTAGTGAGGCTCCTTCACATTAACCTGGAATTCCTACCTATAAGAAATTCTCCGAGTAATTCCTTACATCAGTTTGGTTGAAATTTCTAAGAGGCATTGCGTACAGAAAAGTCGTAAAGGCAGAAGCCTAACAATGGACAGAGGCTAAGAGTTTAATAATCTTGATGGAGGATTCAGTTTATGAAATAACACAGTCTCATCAGAATTATGATTGTTACTGTAAACATTGGTAAAAAATCAATACGAGAACTAAAACACTAGCAGTTAGGAAGAGCTACTAAAACACTAGCAGTTAGGAAGAGCTTAGCAGACTAAACTAACAGCGAGAAAATGGAAGGTAAATTCAGACAACTGCATCAAAACTAATGTTTTATTAATATTTTTCTAGACTGTCACATTCATAATATAACAAGACGATACGATGCAGTAAGAGCTGTTCTGATGACATATTATGTAGAGTCTCGATGATGTAAAAGAAATGGCTGGAAATCCGTGTAGTAAACATAGTTTATACGTGACTGTAGCTCTTAATAAAGCATTACACCACTTAATTAAAAAGTATTCATTCAGCAAGTCTACAAAAACACTTATCAACGTTTAAGATACTTAACAGTTCATATCGTTTAAATCGTAACGCTTTAGTTAATGTAAGCATTGCAATGAGAATATTTTGCACTCTTGCAGGTACGGTTGCAGGGGTAGAACGCTTTTTCAAAGATACAGTAGGACACTTGTACGATACGAGTGAGCGGAGCTTTTTAACCTGAGACTCCCTAACATGGGCTAGTAGGCCCACTGTAGTGCTTCTCCATTTTTATGTCACCTGATTGCAGTTTTTTGGTTGGGTAGAATAAATTTGACTAGAATACTCTAGATTCCAAAGCTCCCCGAGTTTTGTGTCATGGTGTTAGAAATCAAAATCTGAGTGGTAGCTGACACCTCTGTGATACACTGCATCAATTCATTGATGATATACAATGCAATGATGATATACGATACAATGATGATATACGATACAATGATGATATACAATACAATGATGTACAATACCGACAAGCTAGTGAATTAGACATGTGCAATACCTGTGTATCTTTATTTTAAAGTTTCGCCTACCAGTGAAAATGAATAAAGGCTTTAAACCATGGTGGCAGAGTGAACACAATGAGATGAGGGATCGTACGCCACAAGTCATCGTAAGCACAAATACAGTCAGACGAATTTGATACACAATGCAAAGAGGTCTTGTCACACTTCTCTCTCAATCAAGATGCAATAGTTCCAAGTCTTGATATGTAATTACGATGATTTTATCAGCCCCAAGAGCAGCCTACAACGAGGACGGCAGCAGCGAAGCAGCAGGCGTACCGTGACACTAAACCGCTGAAGCAGCACCACAGTAGGACCCACCCTCCCACTAAAACCCCTCATTACCCACAACACCAATCTAATTTTGGTGTAAAGTTAATTGATAACTAGCCTAGATTACTCTTTCTAACTGCAGGTAGTTCACCTGGAATCAATTCTAAAAATCCAAAATTCTGTAAAATTTTACCAACTTTATGCAATGATGTGGAAGTTTAGTTTAATATCTTTATTATGCAGCCCATACCCATCCTGTGGACGGTAGTCAAAACATTACAGAGGCACATGATGTGGAAGCAATGGAAAAGCTCAGTATAATGAAAATACAAAACATTGAATTGATTGTTTAGTGAGGAAGAGTGTTACTATAAAAAGGGTGTCAATAAGAAGGGTACTGCCAAAAGACTGTCAGCCGAAATGAGAACAGTGACCAATGTGTACAAGACCACAAGCAGAGTTAGCAAACACCAAGCAGGATGTGACAATGTTGTAGCAAGGAGTGCCACCAAGCAGGAGTGTGTTAGATGGAGTGCCACCAAGCAGAGTGTGTTAGCAAGGGAGTGCCACCAAGCAGGAGTGTGTTAGCAAGGAGTGCCACCAAGCAGGAGTGTGTTAGCAAGGGAGTGCCACCAAGCAGGAGTGTGTTAGCAAGGGAGTGCCACCAAGCAGGAGTGTGTTAGCAAGGGAGTGCCACCAAGCAGGAGTTGTAGTTACAGAGGAGTTTAGCCAGCCACCACAGGAGTGTGTTAGCCAGGAGTGCCACCAAGCAGCGAGTGCGCTTAGCCAGGAGTGCCACCAAGCAGGAGTGTGTTAGCCAGGGAGTGCCACCAAGCAGGAGTGTGTTAGCCAGGGAGTGCCACCAAGCAGGAGTGTGTTAGCCAGGAGTGCCACCAAGCAGGTAGTGTTAGCCAGGAGTGCCACCAAGCAGGAGTGTGTTAGTCCAGGAGGTTAGAATGCCACCAAGCAGGAGTGTGTTAGCCAGGGAGTGCCACCAAGCAGGAGTGTGTTAGCCAGGGAGTGCCACCAAGCAGGAGTGTGTTAGCCAGGGAGTGCCACCAAGCAGGAGTGTGTTAGCCAGGGAGTGCCACCAAGCAGGAGTGTGTTAGCCAGGGAGTGCCACCAAGCAGGAGTGTGTTAGCCAGGAGTGCCACCCAATAGCCAGGAGTGCCAGCGTGTTAGCCAGGAGTGCCACCAAGCAGGAGGGTTAGCAGGGAGTGCCACCAAGCAGGGTGTGTAGCCAGGAGTGCCACCAAGCAGGGGAGTGTGTTTACAGGGCCACCAAGCAGGAGTGTCTAGCCAGAGCCACCAAGGAGTGTGTTAGCCAGGAGTGTCACAAGCAGGTCTATGCCAGCCAGGGAGTGCAGCAAGCAGGTCTATGCCAGCCAGGAGTGTCAGCAAGCGGTTTGCCAGCCAGGAGTGTCAGCAAGCAGGTTGTGCCAGCCAGGGAGTGTCAGCAAGCAGGTATGTCAGCCAGGAGTGTCAGCAAGCAGGTCTTGCAGCCAGGAGTGCCAGCAAGCAGGCATGTGCCAGCCAGGAGTGCTCACAAGCAGGTTTGCCAGCGCCAAGGGAGTGTCAGCAAGCAGGTCTATGCCAGCCAGAGTGTCAGCAAGCAGGTTATGCCAGCCAGGAGTGTCAGCAAGCAGGTCTATGCTCGTTAGCCAGGGAGTGTCAGCAAGCAGGTCTATGCCAGCCAGGGAGTGTCAGCAAGCAGGTCTATGCCAGCCAGGGAGTGTCAGCAAGCAGGTCTATGCCAGCCAGGGAGTGTCAGCAAGCAGGTCTATGCCAGCCAGGGAGTGTCAGCAAGCAGGTCTATGCCAGCCAGGGAGTGTCCAGCAAGCAGGAGGTCGTTATGCCAGCCAGGAGTGTCAGCAAGCAGGTCTATGCCAGCCAGGGAGTGTCAGCAAGGAGGGAGTGCTCATGCCAGCAGGGAGGGTGCATCCAGCAGGGGCAGAGATCTAGCCAGAGTGCCAGCCAGAGCAGGAGTGTCAGCAAGCAGGTCTATGCCAGCCAGGAGGTCAGCAAGCAGGTCTATGCCAGCCAGGGAGTGTCAGCAAGCAGGTCTTGCCCAGATGTCAGCAAGCAGATGCAGCAGTGTCAGCAAGCAGGTCTATGCCAGCCAGGGAGTGTCAGCAAGCAGGTCTCTGCCAGCCAGGGAGTGTCAGCAAGCAGGTCTATGCCAGCAAGGGAGTGTCAGCAAGCAGGTCTCTGCCAGCAAGGGAGTGTCAGCAAGCAGGTCATGCCAGCCAGGAGTGTCAGCAAGCAGGTCTATGCCAGCCAGGAGTGTCAGCAAGCAGGTCTAGTGCCAGCCAGAGGAGTGTCAGCAAGCAGGTCTACATGCCAAGCCAGGGAGTGTCAGCAAGCAGGTCTAGCCAGCAGGGATGTCAGCCAGTCTTGAGGGAGTGTCAAACATCATGTCAGCCAGAGTGTCAGCAAGCAGGCTATGCCAGCAGGAGTGTCAGCAAGCAGGTTACCCACCAAGCCAAGCAGGTCTAGCCAGCAGAGGGCAAACCAGCAGGAGTGTCACAAGCAGGTCTTGCCAGCCAGGGAGTGTCAGCAAGCAGGTCTACTGCCAGCAGGAGTGTCACAAGCAGGTCTACAGCAAATGCCAGCAAGAGTTGCTCACAGAGTGTACAAGCAGGTCTTGCCAGCAGGGAGTGTCACAAGCAGGTCTATGCACAGCAAGAGGTCTCAGCAAAAGAGGTACTACAGCGCAGCAAGGGAGTGTCACAAGCAGAGTTCTACCAGCAAGGAGTGTGCACACAGAGTGTCTCCAAAGAGTGTGACTACCAGCAAGAGTGTCACAAAGAGGTCTCCAAGCAAGGAGTGTCAGCAAGCAGAGTGCTCACAGCAGCAAGAGTGTCTACCAGCAAGAGTGTCTACCAGCAAGGAGTGTCTACCAAGCAGAGTGTCTACCAAAGCAAGAGTGTACCAGCAAGAGTGTCTACCAAGCAAGAGTGTGCTACAAGCAGAGTGTCTACCAAGCAAGAGTGTAGTTGCGAGTACCAAGCAGAGTGTGCTACCAAGCAAGAGTGTCACCACACAAGAGTGTACTACCAAGCAAGAGTGTGCTACCAAGCAAGAGTGTGCTACCAGCAAGAGTGTGCTACCAAGCAGGTGTACTACCAAGCAAGAGTGTACCAGTTCTACCAAGCAAGAGTGTCTACCAAGCAAGAGTGTACTACCAAGCAAGAGTGTCTACCAAGAAAGAGTGTGCTACCAAGAGAGTGTCTACCAAGCAAGAGTGTACTACCAAGCAAGAGTGTCTACCAAGCAAGAGTGTGCTACCAAGCAAGAGTGTGCTACCAAGCAAGAGTGTGCTACCAAGCAAGAGTGTGCTACCAAGCAAGAGGTGTACTACCAAGCAGAGTGTACTACCAAGCAAGAGTGTGCTACCAAGCAAGAGTGTCTACCAAGCAAGAGTGTACTACCAAGCAAGAGTGTGCTACCAAGCAAGAGTGTACTACCAAGCAAGGAGTGTGCTACCAAGCAAGAGTGTCTACAAGCAAGAGTGTGCTACCAAGCAAGAGTGTGCTACCAAGCAAGAGTGTGCTACCAAGCAAGAGGTCTACCACAGAGTGTGCTACCAAGCAGAGTGTACTACAAGTCAAGAGAGTGTCTACCAAGTGTCACAAGCAGAGTGTACTCACCAAGCAAGGAGTGTGCTACCAAGTCTAAGGAGTGTGCTACCAAGAGTGTGCTACCAAGCAAGAGTGTGCTACCAAGCAAGAGTGTACTACCAAGCAGAGTGCTACCAAGCAAGAGTGTACTACCAAGAGTGTCTACCAGCAAGAGTGTGCTACCAAGTCTACAAGAGTGTACTACCAGCAAGAGTGTCTGACCAAGCAAGGGAGTGTGCTACCAAGCAAGAGTGTGCTACCAAGCAAGAGTGTGCTACCAAGCAAGAGTGTGCTACCAAGCAAGAGTGTGCTACCAAGCAAGAGTGTACTACCAAGCAAGAGTGTACTACCAAGCAAGAGTGTGCTACCAAGCAAGAGTGTGCTACCAAGCAAGAGTGTACTACCAAGCAAGAGTGTGCTACCAAGCAAGAGTGTACTACCAAGCAAGAGTGTACTACCAAGCAAGAGTGTACTACCAAGCAAGAGTGTACTACCAAGCAAGAGTGTGCTACCAAGCAAGAGTGTGCTACCAAGCAAGAGTGTACTACCAAGCAAGAGTGTACTACCAAGCAAGAGTGTGCTACCAAGCAAGAGTGTGCTACCAAGCAAGAGTGTGCTACCAAGCAAGAGTGTGCTACCAAGCAAGAGTGTGCTACCAAGCAAGAGTGTGCTACCAAGCAAGAGTGTGTCAGCAAGAAGGTGCATGCCAGCAAGCAGATGTCAGCAAGAAGTGTGCCAGCAAGCAAGGGGCTGTCAGGAAGCAGGTGTATGTCAGCAATCAGCAAATAAAAATAGGATAATATTCAATGATGACAAACTTCAGTTACTTGGATATGGGAAGAATGAATTCAAATGAGCGGACAACACAGGAAGATTATCCCATGGATCACACAGAAGTAAAGGACTAAGAATAATAATGATGCATGATAGGTGATCTAAAGAACGCAATACAGCCTAGGCCAGAAAACTGATACGGACGATAATGAGAAATTTCAAAACCAAAACAACGTCAAGGATGTACGGTACTATTTACATTACCTGTACTCTGACCTCTAAATATTGTTCTCAACTAACAACTCCGTTCAAGGCAGGAGGGGGGAGGGAGGGAGAGAGAGAGAGAGAGAGAGAGAGAGAGAGAGAGAAGAGAGAGAGAGAGAAAGAGAGAGAAGAGAGAAAGAGAGAAAGAAAAGAAGAGAGAAAGAGAGAAAGAAGAAAGAGAGAAAGAAGAGAAAGAAGAATGATAAATGAGAAAAGAAGATATATATGAAAAGAAGAAAAGGATAAGAATGAATAATGATGATGATAGAGATAAGAGAAAGAATAAGTAGAGAGAAGAAGAGAAAGAGAAAAGAACAAAAGCAAGTAAGATATGGTATTATTACAGTTACGTTCTCCTCTATATTGTTCTCAACTAGAAACCTTACAGGAGAGAGAAAGAGAGAAAGAGAAGAGAGAAAGAGAGAAGAGGAACAGAGAGAAAGAGAGAAGAGAGAAAGGGAAAGAGAGAAGAAAGAGAGAAAGAGAAAGAAGAGAAAGCAAAGGAAAGAGAAAGAAGTTAACAGAGAAAGCACCAAGCTGGAACAGAGCAACAACCAGTGGAACAGAGCAACAGAACAAGTGGAACGCAGAGCAAAACAACTGGAACCAGCAGCAACAGCAACCAAGCTGGAACCAGCAGAAGAAGAAAGCAACAGCAACCAAGCTGAAAGAAAAGGAACCAGCAGCAACAAAGCAAGCAAGCAGGAAGAACGAGAGAGCAGAGCAGCAAGAGAGAGAAAGAGAACAAGGAAACAGTACAGACAGGCAGTATAAACAAGCTGCGAACCGAGCTAACATCAACCACTAGGAGACAGCAGACAAGCACAGGACTATTTGGAACCAGCAGCAACAGCAACCAAGCTGGAACCAGCAGCAACAGACCAAGCTGGAACACAGCAAGCAACAGCAAGCCAAGACAAGCAACCAGCGAAGCACACAGCAACGGAACCCAGCCAAGCTCAGGAACCAGCAGCAACAGCAACCAAGCTGGAACCAGCAGCAACAGCAACCAAGCTGGAACCAGCAGCAACAGCAACCAAGCTGGAACGACACCCAAGCAGGAAACACAGTCAACCAAGGGACACACAGCAAGGGAAGCCAGCAGCAACAGGGAAACACAGCTGGAACCAGGAGCAGCACACAGTCAAGCACCAGGAGTACACATCAAGCACCAGGGACAGTAACACCAGTCAAGCACCAGGGAGTACACAGTCAAGCACCAGGAAGTACACAGTCAAGCACCAGGGAAGTACACAGTCAAGCACCAGGAGTACACAGTCAAGCAATCCAGGGAAGTACACAGTCAAGCACCAGGAAGTACACAGTCAAGCACCAGGGAAGTACACAGTCAAGCACCAGGAAGTACACAGTCAAGCACCAGGAAGTACACAGTCCAAGCACCAGGGAAGTACACAGTCAAGCACCAGGAGACACAGTCAGCAAAGCACACAGCGGAAGACACAGTCCAAGCACCAGGAAGCACACAGTCCAAGCACCAGGAAGTACACAGTCCAAGCACCAGGTCGCAAGCACCAGAGTACACAGTCAAGCACCAGGGAAGTCACACAGTCACAAGCACCAGGAGAAGTACACAGTACACAGCAGCCAGGAAGTACACAGTCCAAGCACCAGGGAAGTACACAGTCACAAGCACCAGGGAAGTACACAGTCCAAGCACCAGGGAAGTACACGTACACAGTCAACCAGGAAGTACACAGTCAAGCACCAGGAGACACACAAGCACCAGGAAGACACAGTCAAGCACCAGGAAGTACACAGTCCAAGCACCAGGAAGTACACAGTCCAAGCACCAGGAAGTACACAGTCAAGCACCAGGAAGTACACAGTCAAGCACCAGGGAAGTACACAGTCCAAGCACCAGGGAAGTACACAGTCCAAGCACCAGGGAAGTACACAGTCCAAGCACCAGGGAAGTACACAGTCCAAGCACCAGGGAAGTACACAGTCCAAGCACCAGGGAAGTACACAGTCCAAGCACCAGGGAAGTACAGTCAAGCACAGGAAGTACACAGTCCAAGCACCAGGAAGTACACAGTCCAAGCACCAGGGAAGTACACAGTCCAAGCACCAGGGAAGTACACAGTCCAAGCACCAGGGAAGTACACAGTCCAAGCACCAGGGAAGTACACAGTCAAGCACCAGGAAGACACAGTCAAGCACCAGGAAGTACACAGTCCAAGCACCAGGGAAGTACACAGTCCAAGCACCAGGGAAGTACACAGTCCAAGCACCAGGAAGCACAGTCACACCAGGAATACACAGTCCAAGCCCAGGAAGTACACAGTCCAAGCACCAGGGAAGTACACAGTCCAAGCACCAGGAAGTACACAGTCCAAGCACCAGGAAGTACACAGTCAAGCACCAGGAAGTACACAGTCAAGCACCAGGAAGTACACAGTCCAAGCACCAGGAAGTACACAGTCCAAGCACCAGGAAGTACACAGTCCAAGCACCAGGAAGTACACAGTCCAAGCACCAGGAAGTACACAGTCCAAGCACCAGGGAAGTACACAGTCAAGCACCAGGAAGTACACAGTCAAGCACCAGGGAAGTACACAGTCCAAGCACCAGGAAGTACACAGTCCAAGCACCAGGGAAGTACACAGTCCAAGCACCAGGGAAGTACACAGTCACAAGCACCAGGGAAGTACACAGTCCAAGCACCAGGGAAGTACACAGTCAAGCACCAGGGAAGTACACAGTCAAGCACCAGGGAAGTACACAGTACAAGCACCAGGAAGTACACAGTACAAGCACCAGGGAAGTACACAGTACCCAGAAGACCATACAAACCAGGGAGGTACACAGTACAAGCACCAGGGAAGTACACAGTACAAGCACCAGGGAAGTACACAGTACAAGCACCAGGGAAGTACACAGTACAAGCACCAGGGAAGTACAAAAGTACAAGCACCAGGAAGTACACAGTACAAGCACCAGGGAAGTACACAGTACAAGCACCAGGGAAGTACACAGTACAAGCACCAGGGAAGTACACAGTACAAGCACCAGGAAGACACAGTACAAGCACCAGGGAAGTACACAGTACAAGCACCAGGGAAGTACACAGTACAAGCACCAGGGAAGTACACAGTACAAGCACCAGGGAAGTACACAGTACAAGCACCAGGGAAGTACACAGTACAAGCACCAGGGAAGTACACAATACAAGCACCAGGGAAGTACACAATACAAGCACCAGGGAAGTACACAATACAAGCACCAGGGAAGTACATAAAATAAATAGGAGAATAGTGCTAAGACTGAGTGCCAGCTGGCACTGTTAGGTCATTCCTTACTGGTGCGTGAATGTTCAGTGTGCACACCACCTCCACTTATTATTGTGAACGTGGTAGAGTGCACACCACCTCCACTTATTCTTGTGAACGTGGTAGAGTGCACACCACCTCCACTAAGAAAGATCAGTCTATTGGTTTCAGTATTAAGGAGAGAACAATCCTCCTGATTTTTTTTTAAGAACTCTGAACACTGACTTTTTTGTGAAGATTACTTAGTCTGCCGCCAGGTATCCACCAGTGATTGCCTAGGTACTTCACACACACACACGAGCTGTGACAACTCCTGCAACCACAAATAGGTGCATACACAGGTATACATACGTACACAAGCATATACAACAGTATATACACACATTCACAGGCTTAAATATGCATTCAGTATGTATACATATGCATAAGTGTATAATATATATATATATATATATATATATATATATATATATATATATATATATATATATATATATATATATATATATATATATATATATATATATATATATATATATATATGTATGTATGTATATGTATGTATGATGTATGTTACACTTCTCCAAGGTAAAGTGGAAAAGAATTCTTCCACCGTAAGCCATTCATGCGTAAGAGGCGACTAAAATGCCGGGAGCAAGAGGTTAGCAATCTGGAAATAAATGGTATAAAATACCGACAAAATGGAAAAATAAACAAATAAGCAGTATAATGTGATCCTTTATTGACAACGTTTCGCCCACACAGTGGGCTTTATCAAGTCACAAACAGATCTACCTGGGTGAAAGGTACGCGAGTATTTATAGGATGGTGTCAGGTGGAGAATGCTGGGTAGGTTGGACCTGAACCTGCATGTGACAGTCTTCCGAGTAGGGTGATAGAGGCTAGGACCTCGGGTAGCTTTAAAGATTGGACAAGTATACGAGTAGACCTTCTGCAGTGTTCCTCTATTCTTATGTGGGATAACAATGAAGAAGTTTCTTGGCAAGGGGTTCAGCTATGTTATAGAAGTCGTTGTTTTGGTTGAAGTTGTTGGATATACAGACAAGTGATGATTCCAGGATTCTTCGGTATTGAGTGTTGTCTTCTATGGCAATAAGTCTTGCGTTTCTGTAATTGATTAAATGGTTGTGTGAATTTCGGTGTTGAACACAGGCATTCCTTAAATCGTCAGATCTGCCTGCGTACTGGTGTTCCGAAATACGTGTTTGGAGGTCTCTGGATGTTTCGCTCACGTATAAGTTGCTTCAATCATTACAAGGGAATATGTATACCCCTGCAGAGAATTGAAGCTTGTCCTGTCTATTACTGATAGTGGTGGATGTGGAGGTAGATACTTGGAATGAGGTATTGGAGAAGATGTTGGAAATGTGTTTGGCAATGGAGTTCAGAACACCAGTACGCAGGTCTGACGATTTAAGGAATGCCTGTGTTCAACACCGAAATTCACACCACCATTTAATCAACTACAGAAACGCAATACTTATCGCCAGAGAAGACAACACTCAATACCGAAGAATCTTGGAATCATCACTTATCTGTATATCCAACAACTTCAACTAAAACAACGGCTTTTATAACATAACTGAACCCCTTGCCAAGAAACTTCTTCATTGTTATCCCACATAAGAATGGAGGAACACTGCAGAAGATCTACTCGTACACTTGTCCTATCTCTTTTTAAAGCTACCTAAGGTCCTAGACTATCACCCTACTCGGAAGACTGTCACATGCAGGTTGAGGTTCAACCTACCCAGCATTCTCCACCTGACTCCATCCTATAAATACTCACGTGCCTTTCACCCAGGAAGATCTGTTTGACTTGATAAAGCCCACTGTGTGGGCGAAACGTTGTCAATAAAGGATCACATTATACTGCTTATGTGTTTATTTTTCCAGGTTAGCAACCTCTTCTCCTGTATAAATTACTAAATTTAAAATGAAAAACTTCGTTTTTCTTTTTAGGTCACCCTACCCTACTTCGGTGTGATACGGCCAGTTGAAAAAAAAGGTATATATCCGTATATATATGCACTAGAATACATCCATACATGTATATATTCGCATACAGACATACGACAATACTTACGTACACATACAGAGGAACAAATACACATGTGTGCATCCATAAATACATACAAGAATTATATATGCATGTACATTCCTAGATTCGTAAAAGTCTACTCGCTACATACGCGCAAGCACATTTCTTTTAATATTTTGCGGCATTATTATTCACTGAGGTAATAGGCTGGGCAGCGGGATATCTTGGGGCGACGGGATCTATACTTGGGCAGACGGGGATATCTTGAGGCAGCAGGGGATATCTTGGAGACGGGATATCTTGGCAGACAGGAAGATATCTGGGCAGCGGAAGATATCTGGGGCAGACGGAAGATATCTTGGGGCCAGACGGGAAGATATCTGGCAGACAGGGAAGATATCTTGGGCAACAGGAAGATATCTTGGGCAGACGGGAAGATATCTTGGGCAGACGGAAGATATCTTGAGGCAACGGGAAGATATCTTGGGCAGACGGAAGATATCTTGGGGCAACGGAAATATCTTGGGGCAGACGGGAAGATATCTTGGAGAAGGGTACTAGCAGACGGGAAGATATCTTGGGGCAGACGGGGAAGATATCTTGGGGCAGACGGAAGAATCTTGGGCGACGGAAGATATCTTGGGGCCAGACGGGGAAGATATCTTAGACGGAAGAATCTTGGGCCAGACGGAAGATATCTTGGGGCCAGACAGGGAAGATATCTTGGGGCAGACGGGAAGATATCTTGGCAGACGGGAAGATATCTTGGCGACGAAGATATCTTGGGGCAGACAGGGGAATATCTTGGAGGGCTGCGGGGATATCCTTGGGCAGACGGATCTGGGCAGACGGATATCTTGGGCAGAGGAATATCTTGCGACGGATATCTTGGCAGACAGGGATATCTTGGGCAGCGGATATGGCACATATCTTGGGCAGACAGACGGGAGACGATATCTTGGCAGCGGGTATCTGGCAGACAGGGATAATATCTTGGGCGACAGGACATTGGGGAGAGTATCTTGGGCAGACGGGAGATATCTTGGGGCAAGACAGCGAGGGATATCTTGAGGGGCAGACGGGGAGATATCTTGGGGGCAGACAGGAGATATCTTGGGGCAGACAGGGGATATCGGCGACGGATTCTTGGGGCAGACGGGAATATCTTGAAGGACAGGGAGATATCTTGGGGCAGACGGGGAATATCTTGGGGCAGACGGGATATCTTGGGGCAGAAGGGATATATCTTGGGTGACAGGATAATCTGGGGACGATATATCTTGGGGGCAGACAGGATATACTTGGGCAGACAGGGATATCTTGGGGCAGACAGATAACTTGGGGACAGATATCTTGGGGCAGACAGGGATATCTTGGGGCAGACAGGGGATATCTTGGGGCAGACGGGGATATATCTTGGCAGACGGATATCTGGCAGACGGGAATATCTTGGGCAGACAGGATATCTTGAGGCAGACGGGGATATATCTTGGAGGCACAGAAGGGGATATCTTGGGGCAGACGGGGATATCTTGGGGGCAGCAGGGGATATCTTGGGGCAGACAGGGGAATCTTAGGGCGGAGCAGAGGAATCTTGGGGCGGGATATATCTTGAGGGCAGACAGGGATATATCTTGGGGCAGACAGGGAATATCTTAGGAGGCAGACAGGGATAATCTTGGAGACAGGGAATATCTTGGGGCAGACAGGGAATATCTTGGAGGCAGACGGGGATATATCTTGGGGCAGACGGGAATATCTTGGGCAGACAGGGATATATCTTGGGGAGCAGACAGGGGAATATCTTGGGGGCAGGAGATATCTGGGCAGGAGGATATCTTGGGGCAGACAGGGATATCTTGGGGCAGACGGGATATCTTGGGGCAGACGGGGAATATCTTGGGGCAGACGGGGATATATCTTGGGGCAGACGGGGATATCTTGGGGCAGACAGGGGATATCTTGGGGGCAGACGGGGATATCTTGGGGGCAGACGGGCGGGACATATTCTTGGGGGCAGACGGGGATATCTTGGGGCAGACGGGGATATCTTGGGGGCAGACGGGATATCTTGGGGCAGAGGGACGGCAGGGAATATCTTGGGGCAGACAGGGGATATCTTGGGGGCAGACAGGGGATATCTTGGGGCAGACAGGGGGATATCTTGGGGCAGACGGGGGATATCTTGGGGCAGCGGGGGATATCTTGGGGCAGACGGGGGATATCTTGGGGCAGACAGGGGATATACTTGAGGGCAGACGGGGTATCTTGGGGCAGACGGGGATATCTTGGGGGCAGACGGGATATCTTGGGGCAGACGGGGAATATCTTGGGGCGACGGGGATATCTTGGGGCAGACGGGAGGATTCTTGGGGGCAGACGGGGGATATCTTGGGGCAGACGGGGATATCTTGGGGCAGACGGGGATATCTTGGGGGCAGACGGGGATATCTTGGGGAGCAGACGGGGATATCTTGGGGGCAGACGGAATACTTGGGGGCAGACAGGGGATATCTTGGGGCAGACGGGATATACTTGGGGCAGACAGGGGGTATCTTGGGGCAGACTGGGGATATCTTGGGGCAAACTCGGGTATTTCAATATTTGGCATGGGAACTTAGAGACAGTCAGATCCGGGAGGTTGGGGGTCTCAATTGCGGATCAGAGTCACTGGCATCGAGGCACCTCCCATTGCACAGTTGCAGCTGGTGAATGTTAAGGTCACGAGCACCCATGATAGCTCGCGCAATACACTCACAGATGTGTTCTACGATCGGCCACAAGAGACCTTGAAGCCGTTACAGTTCAAAGGTTTTAATTGAGAAGATTAAAGTGCGTAGCGAGTTTCAAGTGGACTGGAATACTCGCTTTAAAAGGCAGAGCAAGGAAACAAGTGCAAACAAACAAACTACTTACTGACATAAACAAGACAGCCAGTGTTAAAACCACATACACAGTTTGCTTTAGTTTATTTTAGCGATTAAAGCTATTGTACAGGTGAATTGCAGCCTAAAATGACACACCTGGAGTGTATGCACATCAAACCTGTAAGCAACTGCTCCAAGCAGAGCAGTTACTTACTCTACACCACTCTTATTGTTTGAGTGCTACAATGACAGCAGTAGCACCAACGCTACACTTGTGCTACACACGAAGCCTCACCCTCTCTCGCACCCTCTTAATGCTAAAACGAGCATCTCCCCACACAGTGGTCAACTCAACAAAACAAGAGAGCAGAGGGATAGGGAAGAATACATTCACAGGTATTTATCTTGTGCGGGGGCAGGGGATGGGAGGGAGGAGTCAGTGGAGAAGAGCTAAGGGAAAGACGAGACAAAGAAAGGGGAGGGAAGAAGAGCTCTCTCTCTCTCTCTCTCTCTCTCTGAGACTCAGAAAAAAGTGTGATATCTGCGAGCGATAAAGAGAAAGAGCCATGGAGAGAGCGATAGTGCCCACTAGCGAGAGTGAAAGTGAGAGCGAGAGGAGAGAGTATGAGTGAAAGTGAGCGTGGGAGCGTGAGAGGATAGAGAATTAACTTATGCTTCCAGCTTAGCCAAGCAGTGTTGTAGTGTGTAACCTTAATTGATGCAAGATGTTGCACTCTCTCTCCATCTGAACTACACCAGTAACCCTGCAACCCTTCTTCTCCCTCCTCTGCAACCCTTCCTCTCCCTTCCTTGCAACCCTTGTTCACCCATCCCCTCTACTCCTCCCAAAAGTTCAGTGTCTGGGAGTCTACCTACCTCTACATGTAGTCTACCTATAGTACATTTCGAGGGATCATCGCCCTCGCGACCCAACACCAGATGAGGGCTCCTGGTTTACAGCCTGATCAATGAAGCTGTCGGTGTAATGAGCACACAGTCCAACGTAGGCACCACAGCCCAGCTGATGAAGTGTCTACCTGGAACTAAAACCCATAAAGGAAATTGAAAAAAAAATCTCTTATGCCAAATCTAAGGGAAAAACAACAGTCAATATTAGGCCCCTGCTTAGGCGAGATGGGACATACACAGATGACAGCAAAGAACTGAGTGACATAGTAAAGTCCCAATACAACTCCGTGTTCAGCGAGCCGTTACCCAGACTAAGGGTCGACAATCTAAATGAATTCTTTATGAACGAGACCCAAAATTTGGTCATCTCAAAAATCTCTGATATTATCCTAACACCACAAGAATTTGAAAAGGCAATAAATGACATGCCCATGCACTCTGCCCCAGGCCCAGACTCGTGGAACTCCATGTTCATCAGGAACTGCAAGAAGCCTTTGTCACGTGCCTTCAGCATTCTATGGAGAGGGAGCATGGACACAGGGGGTCATCCCACACTCATTAAGAACAACAGACATAGTCCCACTCTACAAAGGTGGCAGTAAAGTAATTGTAAAGAACTACAAACCGATAGCACTAACATCCCATATCATAATCTTTGAAAGGGTTCTAAGAAGCAAGATCGCCATCCACCTAGGTTCCCATCAATTACACAACCTAGGGCAACACGGGTTTAGAGCAGGTCACTTCTGCCTGTCCCAGATACTGGACCACTATGACAAGGTCCTGCATGCTATAGAAGATAAACAAAATGCAGATGTAGTATACACAGACTTTGCAAAAGCCTTCGACAAGTGTGACCACGGTGTAATAGCGCACAAAATGCGTGATAAAGGAATAATAGGGAAAGTTGATAGATGGATCTACAACTTCCTGACAAATAGAACACAAAGAATAAGAGTAAACAGAGTAAAGTCCGAGGCAGCTTCGATGAAAAGCTCTGTTCCACAAGGCACAGTACTCGTTCCCATACTATTCTTCATCCTCATATCTGACATGATGTAAGCCATAGCTCCGTGTCTTCCTTTGCGGATGATACCCAAACTGCCATGCCAGTGTCCTCTGTCGAAGACACTGCAAGACTCCAAGTGGACATCAAATCTTCAAATGGGCCACTCAAAACAATATGAAGTTCAAGGAAGAGAAATTTCAACTACTCAGATATGGAAAAACTTGACGAAATGAAAACTATCAGGGTATACAACAAATTCTAACCATACAATAGAGCAAAAAAGTAATGTGAAGGACCTGGGAGTGATAATGCCAGATAATCTCAAAGACCACAACAACAATGTATCTACCGCATCTGCTAGAAAAATGATAGGATGGATAATGAGAACCTTCAAAACTAGGGACGCCAAGCCCATGATGATTATCTTCAAATTGCTTTTTCTCTCTAGGCTGAAATACTGCTGTACACAAACTGCCCCCTTCAAGGCAGGCGAAATTGCTGACCTGGAGAAAGTGCAAAGAATTTTCACGGTATACATAAGTACGAGAACGGTTGAAGTACCTTGAATTGTATTCTCTGGAATGCAGGCGAGAGAGATGCATGATAATATACACTTGGAAAATCATAGAGATTACTACCAAACTTGCACATGAAAATCACTCTCTATGAAAGCAAAACAGTCTGCAGGAGATGCAACATTTCCCCAATGACAAGCAGGGGCGCCACAAGTACACAAAGACAACACAAGTGTCAGGGACCCAAGACTGTTCAACTGCCTCCCAGCATACATAAGGAGGATTACCAATAGACCCCTGTCTGTCTTCAAGAAGGCACTGGACAGACACCTAAAATCAGTACCTGACCAGCCAGGCTGTGGTCCGTACATCAGCTTGCGTGCGGCCAGCAGTAACAGCCTGGTTGATCAGACCCTGATCACCACGAGGCCTGGTCTCAGACCGGGCCGCGGGGGCGTAGACTCCCGAAACCCTCTCCAGGTAAACTCCAGGTATCTCTTAAGTGCACCAATTACATTCTTGACTTTCACTGAGCGCGTTCTGCCCCGTTTGCCAAGCCTCTTGCTCTCATAAGGAATAATTTCAGTGT
>WNWK01002425.1:117500-210331 GCA_009830355.1 Cherax destructor | reverse complement strand
GGGTTCTTCGCCATTTCCCCTTTTCTGACCCCCCTTTTTCACCCACCTCCCGCCCCTGCTCCCCGCCCCCGCTCCCCGGGGCCCTGCATCCCCCCTGCACCTCACCCTGCATCCCCCTGCATCACCACCCCTGTGTCACCCACCCCTGCTTCACCCCCTGCACTCCCCACCCCCTGCCCCCACCCCCTCCAATCACCCCCGCTTTTTTCCCTTTGGCCTCCACCCTTTCCCCCACCCGGCCCTAACACCCCCCTGCATCACCGCCCTGCCTCCCGCCCCTGCACCCCACCCCTGAAATTCACCCCCTGCATTTTCACCACACCCGGGGCTCCCCCCCCAAAAAATTTTTTCCCTTTCCAAAACCGTTTAAAAAAATTCCGCCTTCACTTCACCACAACCCCTCCCTCCCTTCCCTTCCCTAAAACCCTTTTGCTCGCCCCCCCCTCCACGCCCTCCCACCCCCGGGCCCCACACACTCCTGCACCCCACACCCTTTGCACTCCACACCTGCCTCCACACCCTGCCCCACCCCCCTGCCCACCCCCCCTGCCTCACCCCCACTCCCCCACCCCCTGAACTTTTTCCCCTGCGCCCCACACCCTGCACTCCCACCCCTGCATCCCCCCGCACCAAAACCCCCCTTCCACCCCCTTTAAATCCCCACCCGGCTCCACCCCAAAACCCCACCCCTATAACCCCGTTTTTAACCCCGCCCAACCCCGCATCACACACCCTGACTCACCCTATGCATCCCCCCCCTGATCACACACCCTTACTCACCACCCTCATTTTACACCCCCCTGCCCACCCCCCGGGGACACCACCCCATGCATCACCCCCCCTGCCTCCGCCCCTGCACTCCACCCCCCTGCATCACCCCCCACCCCTGCACTCCACCCCTGCATCACCCCCCCTTGCACTCCGCCCTGCTCCCCCTCCCTTCATACTTTGCTACCCCTAGCACATATTTTCCCTCAGCGCTCTAAGCCCTTCGGGTTTAGCCTTTAAATTGAAGATTGGGACACTATTGCAACATATGTGAATCTTTATTAAGGAAACGTTTAGCCACACACTGACCTCATCAGTCAAATACAAAGTAGAAAGGTGTAAGGAGAGGAGGAGTTTGAGTAATCAGTCCATCGACCCAGGCCGAGGGACTGATTACCTCAAACTCTCTCTCCTTACACCTTTCTATTTGTATTGAACTGATGAACCACTGTGTGGCGAAACGTTTCCTCAATAAAGATACCCAAGTGTTGCATATGTGTCTTGTTTATAAGTCGTCGGTTCTCTGAACCATTCATCTACAATACTAGTACTGCCGATACCACAACTATTTTTGCTGCTGCCGCGGCTCTTATTACTACTGCTACTACAACAACTACTACTACTAATAATAATATATGAAGAAGAAGAAATTTCAATATATGTAATCATTATCATTTTCAATTGTGTTGCAGATGTCTGAATTTCGCTGAGACATCAAAGATTTGTTAAGTTATACCATGAATTAAGGAAAGATTCTGGACTTCACCTTACGAAACAGACAAAGTAAATGCGATAGTAATTATGAACAAGGTAGATTATAGTGGATAAATGAACATGTTATTAGAAAACATGGTACTCTGACTCCTTAATTAACCGCGATCTTCTTGTCGTTTTCAATGCAAGACTATTACAAATTGCTGTTTAGTTTCGTCATCACTCTAAGTTCGTTACGACGGGATGCCACTTCAGCACTCTATCTTGAGGTGGCGAGGCAGGACTGCTGGAGCCTCTCCTGCCTTCTCCGTCCCTCCTCTTATCTCTCAGTGGCGAGGCAGGACTGCTGGAGCCTCTCCTGCCTTCCCCGTCCCACCTCTCATCTCTCAGTGGCGAGGCAGGACTGCTGGAGCCTCTCCTGCCTCCCGTCCCACCTCTTATCTTCAGTGGCGAGGCAGGACTGCTGGAGCCTCTCCTGCCTCCCCGTCCCACCTCTTATCTCTCAGTGCGAGGCAGGACTGCTGGAGCCTCTCCTGCCTTCCCCGTCCCACCTCTTATCTCTCAGTGGCGAGGCAGGACTGCTGGAGCCTCTCCTGCCTTCCCCGTCCCACCTCTTATCTCTCAGTGGCGAGGCAGGACTGGTGGAGCCTCTCCTGCCTTCCCGTCCCACCTCTTATCTCTCAGTGGCGAGGCAGGACTGCTGGAGCCTCTCCTGCCTTCCCCGTCCCACCTCTTATCTCTCAGTGGCGAGGCAGGACTGCTGGAGCCTCTCCTGCCTTCCCCGTCCCACCTCTTATCTCTCAATGGCGAGGCAGGACTGGTGGAGCCTCTCCTGCCTTCCCGTCCCACCTCTTATCTCTCAGTGGCGAGGCAGGACTGCTGGAGCCTCTCCTGCCTTCCCGTCCCACCTCTTATCTCTCAGTGGCGAGGCAGGACTGCTGGAGCCTCTCCTGCCTTCCCGTCCCACCTCTTATCTCTCAGTGGCGAGGCAGGACTGCTGGAGCCTCTCCTGCCTTCCCCGTCCCACCTCTCATCTCTCAGTGGCGAGGCAGGACTGCTGGAGCCTCTCCTGCCTCCCCCGTCCCACCTCTTATCTCTCAGTGGCGAGGCAGGACTGCTGGAGCCTCTCCTGCCTTCCCCGTCCCACCTCTTATCTCTCAGTGGCGAGGCAGGACTGCTGGAGCCTCTCCTGCCTTCCCCGTCCCACCTCTTATCTCTCAGTGGCGAGGCAGGACTGGTGGAGCCTCTCCTGCCTTCCCCGTCCCACCTCTGTATATTCGTGTCCCAACGATTCTCACATCTGTTTATGAATCGATTTTTGATCTTTTCATTACCATATCTTGTGACTGCATAGTAACCATGGCACCCGAGAGGCATGGTAATGATGCTGGAAGTGACAGGAAAAAGCTTAAGCGTTCAAGTCTTGGTGTTATGAAGAAAATAGAGATATTAGATTAGCTTAAATTAGTGCAGGTGTGATGGAGATGGTGAGAGATTATGGACTTAATGAGGCATTAGTTCATTGAATTAAAATGAAAGAGGCAAATATATTGGCTTGTGTAATGAATTACCCAGGTTGTCACCTCCTGGGAAAAAATGACACATAGATCACAACAGTTTAATTAAACAGAAAACTTATCGAGCGACTTGAGTGAATAAAAAAAACAAAGAAAGGTGCACCACTTAATTTCACCTTAATTAGGGGAAAAAAGCCTTAGAGTAGTATAAAACAGTGTGATGAGGAAGGAAGGCTTAAGTTTAGCACAGGATGATTCCATAAGTTTAAGTTTCGTAATAGGTTACATAATATTAAGTTTGCCGGTGAAAGTGCTTCAGCTGATCATACAGCAACAAGTAATTTGCCTGCTGAATTGCAGGAAATTATTTTTGAGGGGGACTACGAGCCACAACAAGTGTTCAGTGTTGATGAGACAAGTGTGTATTGGAAGAAATTACCAACATGAACTTGCATCGGCCAGCAAGGTAACAGTGCACCGGGATTCAAGGCAGCAAAGGACAACTTTACCTTGATTCTTGTGGTAATGCATCAGGTAATTTTCAGTTTACTGCTCCAAGACTTCTTGTGCTTTGAAAGGTGTAGATAAAACCACCTTACCAGTAATTTGGAGGTCAAACCAGTCAATATAGATGACAAGAATTATTTATTGACAGGTTTAAGCTTCACTTTATTCCTGAAGTCAAGTTTTACCTGCACATCAAGAACCTTGCATTCAAGGTTCTATTCACTCTTGATAATTCCCGTACTCATCCACAAGCTTTGTTTGATGTGCACTCACATGTAAAAGTTCTATTTTTACCTCCAAATACAACATTTTTCGTATAACCTCTGGATCGTGGAGTTATTAAGTCATTCAAGTGTAACTACACATGAAAAATGATGTGAAAACTTGTAGCATCAATAGACTCTGACTCCAACCTGGCAGTACTTAACTTTTGGCATAAATCTAACATTGCAGATGCCATCAGCTATGCTAGAAGTGCATGGAATGAAGTGTTGCAATCAACATTAAATGCAGTTTGGGGAAAGTTGTGGCCTAGTGTAGTCAATTCTTTCACTAGTTTTCCTTCGCTTGAGAGTCAGGTGCAGGAAATAGTTCAGCTGGAAAGGAGATTACTAGGTGATGGCTTTGATGATATGAAGGAAGATATGAATGAGTTCTTAGGAGATGAACACAGAAGTCCAGAGGAAATGTTGGCAGAGTTCAGTGCACAGACACAAGGAAAGTAGATAACACAGGAAGATGAGGAAGAAGAACCTGAAGAAAAACAGTAAACACTGCAACAGTTACGTGAGGAAGTCCATATTTCTGCTAAACTATCAGACTTTTTCACTGAAGAGGACCCTGATAAATCTAGAAACAGGGCCTAGAGCAGCTGATGATGCCTTACTGTTAGTTGTATAAAGTACTGCAGGGTAAAATAGACCAGAGACATTACAGAATTTCTCACTACCCCAATACAACATCGACTTTAGTGCCGGAGTCTCAACCATCCACCTCAGCCCTTCAGGGTCACAACATCCCTCTCCACTTTGTTCAGAATCATCGACATACACCGGCAACCACAATTTAAGGTAATATTATGTAACATTTGTAGCCTTAGCTAATGCATTACACATAATACATCTCTACAACCATCTACAATTACACTATCATTTTTATTTGTTGACAATTTGGGGACCTAAAAACAAAGTTGTTTTCCATTTTTAGGAGGGTTCAAAGAACGTAACCCTATTTTTCCCATATGTTCTTAAGTTTGTCATAGACGATTTTTGTTTTAGGCGCCATTTTCAAGAACGTAACAACAGTCTTAACCGACGGTGTACTGTACTTTACCTTCTGTATATAATTTCTACTTTGTAAAAACTTCTCATATGATAACTTTTTCCTCCCTTACCATCCTCTTTACGTCATCATTCCACCAATCGCTCCTCTTCCTCCTGCACCCACCCTCTTATATCCACAAACTACTGTTGTGCAGTCTTCAGTCTACCCCCATACGTCTTTGACTTCCTTCTGATTACCTGCATGTTCTCTAGCTCACCTTTCTTTCAATAGTAGCTTACATCTTTCCTTGTCTCACATTATTTATTCTCCTTCACTTCTGCCTTACGCACTGATGACATTCTCTTTGTGTCCCATCTACCTCTTACTCCTACTGTAGCTACCAGTAAATATGGATCTAACATATATGTTACTCCTCTAAAACCATGAACATCTAGAAGTCTACCCATCAGTCTTTTATTGTTAATATATGATCTAGCAAGCTGCTGTCACTGAACCCTATATCATATCATATCTAGGATATTTATTTATCCTCCTTTTCCTAAAATACGTAGTTCCTAATCCTAAACCTTTTTTTATATATATAATTCATTTAGAGTCGTCCATTATCCTTTACCCCTGGCACTCCAAACATTACCTGCTACGCCCTCTACAACAAACTTAACCTGCTACGCCCTCTACAACAAACTTACCTGCTACGCCCTCTACAACAAACTTACCTGCTACACCCTCTACAACAAACTTACCTGCTACACCCTCTACAACAAACTTACCTGCTACACCCTCTACAACAAACTTACCTGCTACACCCTCTACAACAAACTTACCTGCTACACCCTCTACAAAAACTTAACCTGCTACGCCCTCTACAACAAACTTACCTGCTACACCCTCTACAACAAACTTAACCTGCTACACCCTCTACAACAAACTTACCTGCTACACCCTCTACAACAAACTTACCTGCTACACCCTCTACAACAAACATACCTGCTACACCCTCTACAACAAACTTACCTGCTACGCCCTCTACAACAAACTTACCTGCTACACCTCTACAACAAACTTACCTGCTACGCCCTCTACAACAAACTACCTGCTACACCCTCTACAACAAACTTACCTGCTACACCCTCTACAACAAACTTACCTGCTACACCCTCTACAACAAACTTACCTGCTACGCCCTCTACAACAAACTTACCTGCTACGCCCTCTACAACAAACTTACCTGCTACGCCCTCTACAACAAACTTACCTGCTACACCCTCTACAACAAACTTACCTGCTCACCCTCTACAACAAACTTACCTGCTAGCCCTCTACAACAAACTTACCTGCTACGCCCTCTACAACAAACTTACCTGCTACGCCCTCTACAACAAACTTACCTGCTACACCCTCTACAACAAACTTACCTGCTACGCCCTCTACAACAAACTTAACCTGCTACACCCTCTACAACAAACATACCTGCTACACCCTCTACAACAAACATACCTGCTACGCCCTCTACAACAAAGCTTACAACACCTGCTACACCCTCTACAACAAACTTACCTGCTACACCCTCTACAACAAACTTACCTGCTACCCCTCTACAACAAACTTAACCTGCTACGCCCTCTACAACAAACTACCTGCTACAGCCCTCTACAACAAACTACCTCACCCTCTACAACAAACTTACCTGCTACCCCTCTACAACAAACTTACCTGCTAAACACCCTCTACAACAAACTTACCTGCTACCCTCTGCAACAAACATACCTGCTACACCTCAAACAAACTACTGCTACCCTCTACAACAAACTTACCTGCTACACCCTCTACAACAAACTTACCTGCTACACCCTCTACAACAAACATACCTGCTACACCCTCTACAACAAACTTACCTGCTACGCCCTCTACAACAAACTTACCTGCTACGCCCTCTACAACAAACTTACCTGCTACACCCTCTACAACAAACTTACCTGCTACGCCCTCTACAACAAACATACCTGCTACGCCCTCTACAACAAACTTACCTGCTACGCCCTCTACAACAAACTTACCTGCTACGCCCTCTACAACAAACTTACCTGCTACGCCCTCTACAACAAACTTACCTGCTACGCCCTCTACAACAAACTTACCTGCTACGCCCTCTACAACAACCTCTTCCACTTTATTCTGATCCGTCGCAACAATTATTCTCTTACTTGATTCAAGACTCACTTAACACTTCCCAAAATCTCTGCCTCTGTCTGTCTCTCTATCTCTCTGTCTGACTATCTGTCTCTGTATCTGTATGTGTCTGTATCTCCCCCCCTCTCTCTCTCTACATTTCTCGCCATCAGGAGCATAAACATTTACTATTACCCACTTCTCACATCACGTCCATATTCTAAGCCACAATTCCCAAATTTAAACACATCTCTTTTTTCATAGTTAATTAATATTACTGATATCACTTTAGCTTCAGTTTGATCAGATACAATCAATTGAACTATATATACTTCCCAGTAATATTCTCCAAGCCCTTCTAGTTTATTTTTTCACTTAGTGCTGGGATATCCGGCTTCTTGTCGTTCATAACCGGCTACTTCCGCTAGTGTAGTTTGCTGCTCCCGGGATTAGTAATTCACAGTTGGCGTCAGCTGGCTGCCCACACTTAAGTGGGTCTGGCTGGGTCGTTTAAAAACTGTGTATGTATGTATATTTTTTTAACATATCAGCCGTTTCCCACCAAGGCACGGTGACCCGAAAAGAAGAAACACTTTCATCATCATTCACTCTGTCACTGTCTTGCCAGAGGCGTGCCGATGCTACAGTTCAAAAACTGCAACATATCTCCACCCCTCATTCAGAGTGCTGGCACTGTACTTCCCACCTCCAGGACTCAAGTTCGGCTACCCGGTTTACCTGAATCCCTTCATAAATGTTACTTTGCTCACACTCCAACAGCACGTCAAGTCATAAACACAATTTGCCTCCACTCACTCATATCTAACACGCTCACGCAAGTTTGCTGGGAGTCTGAAGCCCCTCGCATACAAAACCTCCTTTACCCCCTCCCTCCAACCCTTCCTAGGACGACCCCTACCCCACACTAAGTCATTCTATTTTGTTCCAGCCTCTCTAAATGCTTGACCCACCTTCCCCACTCACACCTGGCTCTTCCCGACTCCTACATTATATTATACTCTGTTAACTTCTTTTTTTCTCTCCATATACTCCCTCCTTGTATCACTTCTAATTTGTAAAAACCTCTCATATGCTAACTTTTTCTCTCTTATTACTCTACCTCATCATTCCACCAATCGCTCTTCTTCCCTCCCGCACCCACCTCCTATGTCCACACATTTATGCTAAACACTAACGCTACATTCTTAAACCTACCACATACATCTTCAACCTCATTTCCTATACTCTCACTAGCCCATCTTCCTCCCAATAGTTGCTTATATCATTCGACTTACCTTGTGGGTGTTTTCCACTGCGACTAGCCGAGGATTCGAACCCATGTAGTTTTGGCCCTGCCTCGTGGTGAGCGAAAATCACATGACGCTTAACCCACTGAACCACATAATCCTACAAGAACCAAGCACCCAGCCAAGCTAGGTGTGTTACTCTTGGTCCGAGGACATACGGTGGTGTGAATGCCTCTAAGCTAATTTCATTCTTATCCCCGTTTGGTGTACTAGCCTCTACAAGCAGTATATATATTATTGTGACCACGAACGAGTGGTATTGAATCAATAACAACACTGCTACTAGCCGAATGAAATATTTTTTTCGTTAGGTTCGGAATGATTTTGAGAAATTATTGCATACACAAATTTTCGCTTGCCTTATTCGGCACGACAACACAATATATATATATATATATATATATATATATATATATATATATATATATATATATATATATATATATATATATATATTTATATATATGTGTGTGTACTCCACCTATTTGTACTCACCTATTTGTGGTTGCAGGGGTCGAGTCACAGCTCCTGGCCCCGCCTCTTCACTGATTGCTACTAGGTCCTCTCTCTCCCTACTCCATGAGCTTTATCAAACCTCGTCTTAAAACTATGTATGGTTCCTGCCTCCACTACGTCACTTTCTAGGCTATTCCACTTCCTGACAACTCTATGACTGAAGAAATACTTCCTAACATCCCTTTGACTCATTGAAGTCTTCAACTTCCAATTGTGACCCCTTGTTTCTGTGTCCCCTCTCTGGAACATCTTGTCTCTGTCCACCTTATCTATTCCTCGCAGTATTTTATATGTCATTATCATGTCTCCCCTAACCCTCCTGTCCTCTAGTGTCGACAGGCCGTTTTCCCTTAACCTTTCTTCGTAGGACAATCCCCTAAGCTCTGGGACTAGTCTTGTTGCAAACCTTTGCACTTTCTCTAATTTCTTGACGTGCTTGACCAGGTGTGGGTTCCAAACTGGTGCTGCATACTCCAGTATGGGCCTGACGTATATGGTGTACAGAGTCTTGAACGATTCCTTAGTGAGGTATTGGAACGCTATTCTTAGGTTTGCCAGACGCCCGTATGCTGCAGTAGTTATCTGATTGATTTGTGCCTCAGGAGATGTGCTCGGTATTATACTCACCCCAAGATCTTTTTCCTTGAGTGAGGTTTGCAGTCTTTGGCCCCCTAGACTATACTCTGTCTGCTGTCTTCTTTGCCCTTCCCCGATCTTCATGACTTTGCATTTGGCAGGACTAAATTCAAGGAGCCAGTTACTGGACCAGGCTTGTAGCCTGTCCAGGTCTCTTTGTAATCCTGCCTGATCCTCGACTGTTTTAATTCTTCTCATCTGCAAACAGGGACTCTTCTGAGTCATCCCTTCCGTTATGTCATTCACATATACCAAAAACAGCACAAGTCCTAGGACTGATTCCTGTGGAACCCCGCTCTTCACAGGTGCCCACTCTGACACCTCGTCACGTACCATGACTCGTTGTTGCCTCCCCGTCATATTCTTTAATCCATTGCAGTGCCTTTCAAGTTACGAGTACCTGATCCTCTAGCTTTTGTATTAACCTCTTGTGAGGAACTGTGTCGAAGGCCTCCTTGCAGTCCAAGAAAATGCAGTCTATCCACTCCTCTCTCTCGTGTCTTACTTCTGTTACCTTGTCATAAAACTCCAGTAGGTTTGTGACACAGGATTTTCCTTCCATGAAACCGTGCTGGTTGTCGTTTATAAGCTTGTGTCTTTCTAGGTGCTCCACCACTCTCCTCCTGATAATCTTCTCCATGACTTTGCATACTACGTCAGTGACACAGGTCTGTAGTTTAATGCCTCGTGTCTGTCTCTTTTCTTAAAAATTGGGACTACATTTGCCGTCTTCCACACCTCAGGTAGTTGCCCTGTTTCAATGGATATGTTGAAGATGTGTGTCTGTGCAGAATAACCACTGTGAAAAAAATAGTGAAATACCAAGCGCTTTCGTGATTTCTCACATTATCGAAGAACTATAAAAATAAAAGGTTAACAGGAAGGCACATAAGGACGAGACTACACCTCGCTGCCACCCACAACACCTGACGTTTTATGATGATGTAGGTAGCTAGTCAATGATCCCTGAAACACATCTTATATTCTACCCAACCATTAAGAATTTAACTTGTCTAATGTATCTTAAATTTTACCAAAATTTTATTAATTATAAATGAATCCAATCTGTATAACCCAAAACAAATATTTTTATTATTTTCAGAACTATTTTTTTGTGAAATTTGATTCTGTTATATTCCTCTTGACCATGAACTTACTATATACAACTTTCTCAGCCTTATAAAAATCAATTGGATGGTTAAAATATCTCACATGAATAAACAGAGCATTAGAATCTTCTCCAGTTCTAATGCTATATTTATGTTTTAATTTTAGTTCGAGACTTTTACCAGTTTGACCGTAATAAACTTTATCACATATTGCACAAGGAATCTTGTAGACACAACCATCAGCATTTCTGGGAAAATTCAAAAGTTTTTTTTCCTTACTGTATCAAGGTTTTTAAATACAACTTTGATATTAAAATTCTTAAGTAGAGAAGATATATCAACCAAATTTTCACGTGTGTGTGTGTGTGTGTTAAATCGAAGACTGTCTACCCTTCCAGCTACTCTCAAGACAAGGTTTCCGTGTTACTTGCCTGTTCAAGCAGGTTGTTGATGTTAGCAGTCTGCTGGTCAACGTTGCTGGGCCAGAGATTGACCTGGCAAGTGTTTTTTCTCCCCCCTGAAATCTGACTTCCGGTCTAGAAGTCTTGATGGCGCCTCGTTATATTCACCAGCACGACTACATTGTTATCTTGTCAGACGTAGATCATTGTTATCTTGCGAGACGTAGATCATTGTTATCTTGCCAGACGTAGATCATTGTTATCTTGCCAGACGTAGATCGATCATGTTGCTAACCCATCTACTCGACGACTTTCATATAGTTTTATTTTGGCTTACAAAAAATATCTTTATAGATGAGGAAGCTTTATGCCAGCAGGGAGTCATGTATCTGCTGGAGAATGGAAGGTAAATAGTTTTAAAAGAAGGAATTTGTACCAGAGAGTTACATCCATTGAGAGGGTCTCCCAGTCCACCTTAATTGGTTGTACAGTGCACTGGTTGTACAGTGGTGCACTAGTTGTACAGTGGTGCACTAGTTGTACAGTGGTGCACTAGTTGTACAGTCGTGCACTGGTTGTATAGTGGTGCACTAGTTGTACAGTGGTGCACTGGTTGTACAGTGGTGCATTAGTTGTACAGTGGTGCACTAGTTGTACAGTGGTGCACTAGTTGTACAGTGGTGCACTGGTTGTATAGTGGTGCACTAGTTGTACAGTGGTGCACTGGTTGTACAGTGGTGCACTAGTTGTACAGTGGTGCACTAGTACAGTGGTGCACTGGTTGTACAGTGGTGCATTAGTTGTACAGTGGTGCACTAGTTGTACAGTGGTGCACTGGTTGTATAGTGGTGCACTAGTTGTACAGTGGTGCACTGGTTGTACAGTGGTGCATTAGTTGTACAGTGGTGCACTAGTTGTACAGTGGTGCACTAGTTGTACAGTGATGCACTAGTTGTACAGTGGTGCACTGGTTGTATAGTGGTGCACTAGTTGTACAGTGGTGCACTTATTGTACAGTGGTGCACTAGTTGTACAGTGGTGCACTGGTTGTACAGTGGTGCACTAGTTGTACAGTGGTGCACTGGTTGTACAGTGGTGCACTAGTTGTACAGTGGTGCACTGGTTGTATAGTGGTGCACTAGTTGTACAGTGGTGCACTAGTTGTACAGTGGTGCACTAGTTGTACAGTGGTGCACTGGTTGTACAGTGCACTGGTTGTACAGTGGTACACTGGTTGTACAGTGGTGCACTGGTTGTACAGTGGTGCACTAGTTGTATAGTGGTGCACTAGTTGTACAGTGGTGCACTGGTTGTACAGTGGTGCACTGTTTGTACAGTGGTGCACTAGTTGTATAGTGGTGCACTAGTTGTACAGTGGTGCACTGGTTGTACAGTGGTGCACTGGTTGTACACTGGTGCACTGGTTGTATAGTGGTGCACTAGTTGTACAGTGGTGCACTGGTTGTATAGTGGTACACTAGTTGTACAGTGGTGCACTAGTTGTACAGTGGTGCACTGGTTGTACAGTGGTGCACTGGTTGTACAGTGCACTGGTTGTACAGTGGTACACTGGTTGTACAGTGGTGCACTGGTTGTACAGTGGTGCACTGGTTGTACAGTGGTGCACTGGTTGTACAGTGGTGCACTAGTTGTACAGTGGTGCACTAGTTGTACAGTGGTGCACTAGTTGTACAGTGGTGCACTGGTACAGTGGTGCACTAGTTGTACAGTGGTACACTAGTTGTACAGTGGTGCACTGGTTGTACAGTGGTGCACTGGTTGTACAGTGCACTAGTTGTACAGTGGTACACTGGTTGTACAGTGGTGCACTGGTTGTACAGTGGTGCACTGGTTGTACAGTGGTGCACTGGTTGTACAGTGGTGCACTGGTTGTACAGTGGTGCACTAGTTGTACAGTGGTGCACTAGTTGTACAGTGGTGCACTGGTACAGTGGTGCACTAGTTGTACAGTGGTGCACTAGTTGTACAGTGGTGCACTGGTTGTACAGTGGTGCACTGGTTGTACAGTGCACTAGTTGTACAGTGGTACACTGGTTGTACAGTGGTGCACTGGTTGTACAGTGGTGCACTGGTTGTACAGTGGTGCACTGGTTGTACAGTGGTGCACTAGTTGTACAGTGGTGCACTAGTTGTACAGTGGTGCACTGGTACAATGGTGCACTAGTTGTACAGTTGTGAACTGGTTGTACAGTGGTGCACTGGTTGTACAGTGCACTAGTTGTACAGTGGTGCACTGGTTGTACAGTGGTGCACTGGTTGTACAGTGGTACACTGGTTGTACAGTGGGGCACTGGTTGTACAGTGGTGCACTGGTTGTACAGTGGTGCACTGGTTGTACAGTGGTGCACTGGTTGTACAGTGGTGCACTGGTTGTACAGTGGTGCACTGGTTGTACAGTGGTGCACTGGTTGTACAGTGGTGCACTGGTTGTACAGTGGTGCACTGAGGGAAACAATCTGACCTTTAATGAGGATAACTTTAGTTATTATGCTATGGAAAAACTGAAGCTGTATAAAATAGAACCAAATATAATAATAATAATAATAATAATAATAATAATAATACTGCTACTACTACTACTACTACTATAATAGTAACTGAGTAAGTGTGGTGGCGCCAGTCTGGTGTTGAGTGGTCTTGGCTGGGTATATCACTTCATTATTTACAATAGAGAAATACACCTCGTGAGATACACTGGTGAAAGCTAGCGTAAGTTATACGTCATTGTAGGTTATTGAGTCATTGTCATTGTATTCTGGTGGGATGGGTAATTTCGTGTGGGTCATACAGCTCTTGGGTCATTGCCCCTCCATGGCCCGGTCCCAGACCAGTCCTCCTAGTGGATAACCTGAACGACTAATTTGTTGATGCCAGCAGCATCAAGACCAGTGTAAACACAACAGCCCGGTTGATGGGAAGGGTGTAAAGAGTCTAGGTGCCCTTACACTTATTGAGGTATCTCTCAGCCTGTTCATTTCACACCTGCTTTGCACTGGAGACTTTTACAACGACTTTCAAGCCTCTTCTTAGGGAACAATTTCGGTATGCAGATTCAGGACTAATTTCTCAAGAATTTCCCGATGTAAATAAATGATCTTCCTGGCCTACGTTCCTAGTACAATTGAAAGGCCTTCAAGCATTCCCAGTAGTTCAGATGAGTAACTGCATTTATACAAGAAGCGAAGGTTCTCTGAATATTCTCCAGTTCTACAATTTCACTTGCCTTAAAAGGGGCTGTCAGAGGACATCAATATACCAACGTGGAGGACACAACTGACTTTAAGAGTATCATTACTGACTTGGATGTGCTGTAACATAAATACCTTTTTTAACATAGAGCAATTATACAGACTAAGAGCAGTTACCCTGTTTCAACTCATTTCCAAGCCAAGGTCTTTCAAAGGTACACTACCACCCCCAGGATGCCACCCACAACAGTCGACAAACACCCAGGTACCTACTTACTGCAAGATAAACAGGGGAAGCAGGTGTAAGGTGGCTAATATCCAGGTACCTACATACTGCTAGGTGAACAGTGACAGCAGGTGTAAGGCGACTAACACCCAGGTACCTACATACTACTAGGTGAACAGTGACAGCAGGTGTAAGGCGACTAACACCCAGGTACCTACATACTACTAGGTGAACAGTGACAGCAGGTGTAAGTAAACACGCCCAAAGTTTCCACCCGTGCCGGGGATTGAACCACGGACACTCAGTGTGTAAGGGGAGGGCGTTACCTACTAGGCAACGTTGAATTTCTTCAGTTTATTCAAACAAGATTAACTAAAATTTGGCCTCGTTGAAAATCGTTGAGGTAGTGAGGTGAGGTGAGGTGAGGTAGTAAGGTAAGGTAGTGAGGTAAGGTAGTGAGGTGAGGTAGTGAGGTGAGGTAGTGAGGTGAGGTAGTAAGGTAAGGTAGTGAGGTAAGGTAGTGAGGTAAGGTAGTGAGGTGAGGTAGTAAGGTAAGGTAGTGAGATAAGGTAGTGAGGTAAGGTAGTGAGGTAAGGTAGTAAGGTAAGGTAGTGAGGTGAGGTGAGGGAGTGAGGTGAGGTAGTAAGGTAAGGTAGTGAGGTGAGGTAGTAAGGTAAGGTAGTGAGGTGAGGTAGTGAGGTGAGGTAGTAAGGTGAGGTAGTAAGGTGAGGTTGTGAGGTGAGGTATTAAGGTGAGGTAGTGAGGTGAGGTATTGAGGTGAGGTAGTAAGGTGAGGTTGTGAGGTGAGGTATTAAGGTGAGGTAGTGAGGTGAGGTATTAAGGTGAGGTAGTAAGGTGAAGTAGTGAGGTGAGGGAGTGAGGTGAGGGAGTGAGGTGAGGGAGTGAGGTGAGGTAGTAAGGTGAGGTAGTAAGGTGACGTATTAAGATGAGGTAGTAAGGTGAGGTATTAAGGTGAGGTATTAAGGTGAGGTATAGAGCTGAGGGGC
Organism: Cherax destructor; assembly: GCA_009830355.1. Lineage (NCBI taxonomy): Eukaryota > Metazoa > Arthropoda > Malacostraca > Decapoda > Parastacidae > Cherax > Cherax destructor. The sequence continues at coordinate 194,961 of WNWK01002425.1, read as the reverse complement.
TCTTGATACAAGCAATTAGATCACTCCTTCCCTTAATTAGATCGGATATGATTGCCTTCTCTTCCTTCCAGGCTATGTATGATCCCTGCGTGTTTAGCGCTTCATAATAATAATAATAATAATACTAAGGCAATAGTTGGTTAAAAATGACTACTAGTCAGTAAAGAATTACTATTACTACCTCTACAACCACCCTCTTCTACCACCACTACTACTATTTATACCACTACTACCACCCCCCTCCTACCACCACTCCATCGCGTTCTCTACTTTTCTGGCCCAGGTGGACCATGACAAAGGTCCATGATGGACCAAAACGTCGTTATAATGTTCCTGTCCTATGTGCGGGTTTATTTTGAACAGCTTCACTTCCTCGGATCAAGATCCCCTCACTAACATCAAGACATCCACTAGAAGAAAATGCTTGCCTAATTAAGTCAACAATATAATAATTGTAATGTGACTATATGTATATATATATATATATATATATATATATATATATATATTATATATATATATATATATATATATATATATATATATATATATATATATATATATATATATATATATATATATATATATATATGTGTGTGTGTGTGTGTTTTAGATTGCTTCTTCATTTTTCAAAAAGTGAAATAAATTTAATTATTATAATCAGTAATGGTAAGCAATATAATTTATTTTTATTGGTACTATTTCCGGCCTGAAATATTGATTAATTTGTAAGGAAAACTAATATACATTACAATCAACAGGAATGTTGTGGTGACAGCACCTGTACTTCACACCTGTGATGGCAGAGGTGAAGGTAACCTTCCTCCTCCAGTGGTAAGTATGACATCACAGGAGAGTAAACACCCTCAACTCCTTCAGAATCTCAACACTCCTTCGGGAAGTGTTAAGGAGCCTCCACCGTCTCCAGTTAATTACTCTGCAAAGGATGTTAAGGAAGTACCAGTTCCAGTAATTATCCCAGCAACGAACAGTGAAAATCTTTTATCTTCAGACAGTAATACTTTGAAGAGCATGAATAATTATGGTGCTGAGATGACGGAGGCTTTAAAAAACCATAACAAACCCAAGACGGAGGATTCAGTGAAGAAAAATGAGGATGCTGCCACGGATGCTGCTAAGGATCCTGCCAAGGATGCTGTTGAGGATCGAGATCCTGCCAAGGATGCTGCTGAGGATCGAGATCCTGCCAAGGATGCTGCTGATGATCCTGCCAAGGATGGTGCTGGAGATGTTCCTTGTTCTCAAATTTCTTTTCCAACAGACAGGGAGAAGCCTGTAGAGAATGACCTTATAATAGACAATGAAGTTCAAAATAAGAACACTCACGAACTTTGTCTCACATGTGATGAAAAGTTTCCTTCATCTCTAGATAATGTTGTAGAGATGAATGAGAAACCACCGTCACTTTCACCCCATGACCCACCAGCTGGATGCATCACACCTTCACTTAGTGAACCCCTAGATGAAAGTGATGTATCACCATGTCCTCCTCTGAAGGAAGTCTCAGATGGCAGTGAGAAACCTGCAAAGAAGGAAGTGTCAGATGTCAGTGAGAAACTTGCACCGAAGGAAGTGTCAGATGTCAGTGAGAAACTTGCACCGAAGGAAGTGTCAGATGTCAGTGAGAAACTTGCACCGAAGGAAGTGTCAGATGTCAGTGAGAAACTTGCACCGAAGGAAGTGTCAGATGTCAGTGAGAAACTTGCACCGAAGGAAGTGTCAGATGTCAGTGAGAAACGTGCACCGAAGGAAGTGTCAGATGTCAGTGAGAAACTTGCACCGAAGGAAGTGTCAGATGTCAGTGAGAAACTTGCACCGAAGGAAGTGTCAGATGTCAGTGAGAAACTTGCACCGAAGGAAGTGTCAGATGTCAGTGAGAAACTTGCACCGAAGGAAGTGTCAGATGTCAGTGAGAAACTTGCAAAGAAGGAAGTGTCAGGTGTCAGTGAGAAACCTGCAAAGAAGGAAGTGTCGGATGTCAGTGAGAAACTTGCGCTGGAGGAAGTGCCAGCTATCAATGATAAACCTCCTCTACCTCCCAAGAGTGATCTCGCCAAATATCACCATGATAACGCCGCATTAGAGCGACCATTACCCATTTATCCATTCATCTCACCGGATAAAGACAGTGAAAATAATAAATTTAGCGACGCTGCAGAAGATGGTTCGGCCAGCCTACCAGGTGATGCAAGCAACGGCAGCCTACCAGGTGATGCAAGCAACGGCTGTCGTAAATCTAGTGTACTTAGTGGATCTGAGCCCCACTCACTGGACACTTCTCACAGTGAAATAGATGGAAGATTCAGGGGTTCACTGCCATCTTCTCTTAATAAATCTTACAAAAATAACACTGGAGCAGTGCCACCGTCCCCAGCGCGCCGGCTTTCACGTGGAAATAAGGATACAAAGCCTAGTGATTCACAGTACTCGTTAATGAGCACATCTTATCACAGCGGGGATAAGAATGTGGAACACAAGACATTGTTTACCACCAGTGATGCTTCATCTGCGGCAGTTGGTGGCTCCCTGCCAGCATCACCTTCAACACCCAGACGCACCAGGAGGCCACATCCAGTACCTGCTACCCGGTCACTTCAGACCCTTGATACAAGTGGTAAGTCCTCTTATACACTGCCCGGTCACTTCAGACCCTTGATAAAAGTGGTAAGTCCTCTTATACACTGCCCGGTCACTTCAGACTCTTGATACAAGTGGTAAGTCCTCTTATACACTGCCCGATCACTTCAGATCCTTGATACAAGTGGTAAGTCCTCTTATGCACTGCCCGATCACTTCAGACCCTTGATGCAAGTGGTAAGTCCTCTTATACACTGCCCGATCACTTCAGATCCTTGATACAAGTGGTAAGTCCTTTTATACACTCCCTGATAACTTCAAAACCCTTGATACAAGTGTAAGTCCTTTTATACACTGTACCTAAGATATGTATCAATTAATACTGCATTCAACTGCTGTGTATATGTGTATGAGACGCATCCTAATTTTATAAATGTTGTGGGATAAAATCTTTCAATATTCATTAATCACACATATTCTGTTACTATCACAATTATACTACCAGTGTTTATGGTCCTAAAACTGTTTATATAGCCAAGTTATTTGGGGAATTTATTTCACAAATTAAATAAGTTACAGTAATTTACATTTGACCATCCTGGGAGTCGATGAGTCACGTGTGCAACACTTTAGTATCCGAAACGTTTCGCCTTCACAGTAGGCTTCTTCAGAGGCATCTTTGATGAGATTATGGAAGTGACGAGGTGATTTTAAGATGTTCAATCCCATAGCCTTGAGGAGTTGATAGAAGGGGTTCAGTCCCTTAGCCGTTATGGAAGGGGTTAAACACCTTAGCATTTATAGAAAGGGTTCAGTCAGTTATATTGAATTTGTCTCTCACGTTTCCACTCCACCAAGGAGTGAGGTGACTGCCGCTGGTCACACACTTCTCAACATGCCGCTGGTCACACACACTCCTCAACATGCCGCTGGTCACACACACTCCTCAACATGCCGCTGGTCACACACACTCCTCAACATGCCGCTGGTCACACACACTCCTCAACATGCCGCAGGTCACACACTTCTCAACATGCCGCTGGTCACACACTTCTCAACATGCCGCTGGTCACACACTTCTCAACATGCCGCTGGTCACACACTTCTCAACATGCCGCTGGTCACACACACCTCAACATGCCGCTGGTCACACACACCTCAACATGCCGCTGGTCACACACCTCAACATGCCGCTGGTCACACACTTCTCAACATGCCGCTGGTCACACACTTCTCAACATGCCGCTGGTCACACACACCTCAACATGCCGCTGGTCACACACACCTCAACATGCCGCTGGTCACACACCTCAACATGCCGCTGGTCACACACCTCAACACGCCGCTGGTCACACACTTCTCAACATGCCGCTGGTCACACACACCTCAACATGCCGCTGGTCACACACACCTCAACATGCTGCTGGTACACACCTCAACATGCTGCTGGTCACCCCCTCAACATGCCGCTGGTCACACACACCTCAACACGCCGCTGGTCAACACCCAACATGTCGCTGGTCACATCCACGCCGCTGGTCACACACACCCAACATGCCGCTGGTCAACACGTCAACATGCCGCTGGTCACACACTCAACATGTCGCTGGTCACACACTCAACACGCGCTGGTCACACACCTCAACATGCCGTGGTCACACTCTCAACATGCCGCTGGTACACATGTGTCAACATGCCGCTGGTCACAACACCTCAACATGCCGCTGGTCACACACCTCAACATGGCTGGTCAACACTCAACATGCGTGGTCACACACTCAAAAGCCTGGTCACACACCTCAACACGCCGCTGGTCACCACACCTCAACATGCCGCTGGTCACACACCTCAACATGCCGTGGTCACCACACTCAACACGCCGCTGGTCCACACCTCAACATGTCGCTGGTCACACACCTCAAACGCCGCTGGTCACACACCTCAACATGCGCTGGGCAACACACCTACACGCCGCTGGTCACACCCTCAACACGCCGCTGGTCACCACAACTCAACATGTCGCTGGTACACACTCAACATGCCGCTGGTCACACACCTCAACATGCCGCTGGTCACACACACCTCAACACGCCGCTGGTCACACACCTCAACATGTCGCTGGTCACACACACCTCAACATGCCGCTGGTCACACACACCTCAACATGCCGCTGGTCACACACACCTCAACATGCCGCTGGTCACACACTTCTCAACAGGCACACAAAGTGTTGGTGGTCAGGTCGTCCTCTCCAACACACCACACACCATCTGGAGAAGACCCGGGCCGGATGTACCGGCGAATCTACAAGAAGAAGAAAGTAGTGGTAGTGACAGTAGTGGTGGTGACAGTAGTGGTAGTGACAGTAGTGGTGGTGACAGTAGTGGTAGTGACAGTAGTGGTGGTGACAGTAGTGGTGGTGACAGTAGTGGTGGTGACAGTAGTGGTAGTGACAGTAGTGGTAGTGACAGTAGTGGTGGTGACAGTAGTGGTGGTGACAGTAGTGGTAGTGACAGTAGTGGTGGTGACAGTAGTGGTAGTGACAGTAGTGGTGGTGACAGTAGTGGTGGTGACAGTAGTGGTGGTGACAGTAGTGGTAGTGACAGTAGTGGTGGTGACAGTAGTGATGGTGACAGTAGTGGTGGTGACAATAGTGGTAGTGACAGTAGTGGTGGTGACAGTAGTGGTGGTGACAGTAGTGGTGGTGACAGTAGTGGTGGTGACAGTAGTGGTAGTGACAGTAGTGGTGGTGACAGTAGTGGTGGTGACAGTAGTGGTGGTGACAGTAGTGGTGGTGACAGTAGTGGTGGTGACAGTAGTGGTGGTGACAGTAGTGGTAGTGACAGTAGTGGAAGTGGTGGTGACAGTAGTGGTGGTGACAGTAGTGGTGGTGACAGTAGTGGTGGTGACAGTAGTGGTGGTGACAGTAGTGGTGGTGACAGTAGTGGTGGTGACAGTAGTGGTAGTGACAGTAGTGGTGGTGACAGTAGTGGTAGTGACAGTAGTGGTGGTGACAGTAGTGGTGGTGACAGTAGTGGTGGTGACAGTAGTGGTAGTGACAGTAGTGGTGGTGACAGTAGTGGTAGTGACAGTAGTGGTGGTGACAGTAGTGGTGGTGATAGTAGTGTGGTGATAGTGGGGATGACTGTAGTGATGGTAATAGTGGTGGTGACAGTAGTGATGGTGATAGTGGTGGTGACAGTAGTTTTGGTGATAGTAGTGGTGGTGACAGTAGTTTTGGTGATAGTAGTGGTGGTGACAGTAGTGATAGTGATAGTGGTGGTGGTGACAGTAGTGGTGGTGATAGTGGGGGTGGTGATAGTGGGGGTGACATTAGGGGTGGTGATAGTGATGGTGATAGTGGTGGTGACAGTAGTGATAGTGATAGTGGTGGTGATAGTAGTGGGGGTGATAGTGGTGGTGATAGTAGTGGTGGTGATAGTAGTGGTTGTGATAGTAATGGTGGTGACAGTAGTGGGGGTGATAGTAATGGTGGTGACAGTAGTTGTGGTGATAGTGATGGTGATAGTGATAGTGGTGGTAATAGTAGTGGTGACAGTAGTGGTGGTGATAGTGGAATTGACAAGGTGGACAGGGCTCGAATGTTTCAGAGATGGGATACAGGAACAAGGGGGCACAATTGGAAGCTGAAAACCCAGATGAGTCATAGGGATGTTAGGAAGTATTTCTTTAGCCTCAGAGTTGTCAGGAAGTGGAATAATCTGGAGAGTGAAGTAGTGGAAGCAATTTCCATACATATCTTTAAGAAGAGGTATGATAAAGCTTTTGGAGCAGGGAGAGAGTGAATTAGTATCGACCAGTAAAGAGGCGGGGCCAGGAGCTATGAATCGACTCCTGCAACCACATATAGGCGAGTACGCTCACGCTTTCACAACTGGTAGCTACAATTAAAAACAGGCCAAGTGTCTGTAGCAATGCCTTTGACAACTAGTAACTAAGATCCTTATAACCTTTTTCACCCTCACTTTAAAGCCTGATACAATTCATCAAGGACCTCGTTGTTCGATCTGGTCACTGCTATCACCGTCACTTTAAAGCCTGATACAATTCATCAAGGACCTCGTTGTTCGATCTGGTCACTGCTATCACCGTCACTTTAAAGCCTGATACAATTCATCAAGGACCTCGTTGTTCGGTCTGGTCACTGCTATCACCGTCACTTTAAAGCCTGATACAATTCATCAAGGACCTCGTTGTTCGATCTGGTCACTGCTATCACCGTCACTTTAAAGCCTGATACAATTCATCAAGGACCTCGTTGTTTGATCTGGTCACTGCTATCACCACAGCTTCTAAAGGTGGACTCTCCTTAGTTAATACAAATATGAAAACTATGTTTTAAGCTTAACGATCTATAATGTCGTAAGTAATAGATAATTTAATACATTATATTTCAGATATCTGGTATATATACAGGACTCAACTTCTAGATGTTAAATATGTAAATACAGTTATGTCATTATGATTAGTAATTAAGACACATGTGCAACACTTGGGTATTTTTATTGTGCAAACGTTTCGCCACACAGTGGCTTCATCAGTCCTATACAAAGAAGAATGGTGAATATCAGAGGAGTTTGAGGTAATTAGTCCCTCAACATGGAGTCGATGTAATCAGTCTATCAATCTTTACATCGACTCCAGGCTGAGGGACTGATTACCTCAGCCACCTTCTGATTTTCACTCACAATTCTTCTTTGTATAGGACTGATGAAGCCACGGTGTGGCGAAACGTTTCCTCAATAAAGATACCCAAGTGTTGCATATGTCTAATTTATCAACTTGTCGGTTCTCTGAACCATTTATCAACATTATGATTAGGCATATACCAAACTATTTTATGTATTTTTACACTGTAGATCATACTGGCCTACTGTATTTTGTTTTTACAACTAATTTTGTATTCGCAGATCAGTCGAAGCTGAGTGTTAGTGTGTGTGGGAAGGAAGTGAGTGAAGATGTGACTCTGGAACCTCCAGAGCCTCCACCTCAGGTTCAGAGAAGAGAGCAACACACTGAGAAGCCTCCGACACCTCCAGTTCCCAAGCCCAGAAAAATTGTCTCGTTAAATCCATTTGATAGTGACGAGGAACGTGAAGAGCAACAATCATCATCATCATCATCAAGACACATTCCTGTGCCAAAGCCTCGAAAATCACTGAATCCCTTTGATAGTGACGATGAGGAGGATGAATTAGATGAACGAAAGTCAAAGGATCAAATTCAGCCGTTTTCATGTTCTGTCCGTACCACGTCCGTGGCAGTAGCAAGTGTAGGAAAAAATCCTTTTGACGAGGAAGATGAAATAAGTGATGATTCTCACGAGACAGGTGACAAGTTAGAAGAGCCAAAGTTTCAACCCATAAGATCATCATCTCCGGCAGTAAGCTCCATGTCTTCAAGTTGTTCGTCTCTTTCACCAAGGCATCTAAATGACTCTACGACCTCAGTTAACTACCAATCACTGAACGCAACAAGTGAATGCATCTCTACCAATCCCTTTGATGAAGACACTGACATCACTGGAGGGTTGACTCGAGAAACAAGGTCACGCAAGTCATTTTCAGTGGCAACTTTATCTCCCATTCAACGAAATACAATGACATCGTCGCTACCTCCTTCAGCAAGACTCAAGACGGGGAGGAAAAAGAGACAAGCACCACTGCCTCCAGGCCTGGTAAGAACCAAATATTTTTTATATAATAAAGTAATAGTATAGATAAAAAAAAAAGATAGGCCTCGTCCAAAAGAGGGACCTATACTTACATTCCTTGAATCGTATCTCATTGTTTCCAATTTCCTGGGTGTTTTATGACCCTTGTAGGTCATAAAACCTCCTGATAATAATAATAATATTTCAGCTAATACTCTCCCTGAACCACTTCAGTAACACCTTGTTCACACTTCATGACCACATAGCTCCAACATAACACCCTCATACACTTCAAGACCACGTAGCTCCAACATAACACCCTCATACACTTCAAGAACATGTAGCTCCAACATAACACCCTCATACACTTCAAGACCACGTAGCTCCAACATAACACCCTCACACACTTCAAGAACATGTAGCTCCAACATAACACCCTCATACACTTCAAGAACATGTAGCTCCAACATAACACCCTCATACACTTCATGACCACGTAGCTCCAACATAACACCCTCACACACTTCAAGAACATGTAGCTCCAACATAACACCCTCATACACTTCAAGACCACGTAGCTCCAACATAACACCCTCACACACTTCAAGAACATGTAGCTCCAACATAACACCCTCATACACTTCAAGAACATGTAGCTCCAACATAACACCCTCATACACTTCATGACCACGTAGCTCCAACATAACACCCTCACACACTTCAAGAACATGTAGCTCCAACATAACACCCTCACACACTTCAAGAACATGTAGCTCCAACATAACACCCTCATACAATTCATGACCACGTAGCTCCAACATAACACCCTCATACACTTCAAGAACATGTAGCTCCAACATAACACCCTCACACACTTCAAGAACATGTAGCTCCAACATAACACCCTCATACACTTCAAGAACATGTAGCTCCAACATAACACCCTCACAGTGGTATTTAATCACAGTGGTATTTAATCACAGTGGTATTTAATCAATAACAACACTGCGACAAGCCGAGGATTCGAACCCATGTAGTTTTGGCCCTGCCTCGTGTTGAGCAAAAATCACATGACGCCTTAACCCACTGGACCACACAATCCTACAAGAACCAAGCACCCAGCCAAGCTAGGTGTGTTACTCTTGGTTCGAGGACATACGGTGGTATGGGTGCCTCTAAGCTAATTTCATTCTTATCCTCGTTTGGTGTACTAGCCTCCACAAGCAGTATAGATATTATTGTGACTTGTGACTGCTTGGTTCTTGTAGGATTGTGTGGTTCAGTGGGTTAAGGCGTCATGTGATTATTTCTTGCCACGAGGCTGGGCCAAAACTACATGGGTTCGAATCCTCGGCTAGTCGCAGTGTTGTTATTGATATATATATATATATATATATATATATATATATATATATATATATATATATATATATATACATACATACATGTCGTGTTGAATAGGTAAACCGGTCAATTAGCAAGAACTCATTTAAAATTAAGTCTTTTCTAAAATTTTCCCTTATATACATTTAAAGATATATTTTTTTCATTTAAGTTAATGTAAAAATTAATAATTTTGTACCAAAAGAACCTTAGAAAACTTACCTAATATTATTAAAACAAGCGCAATTTAATTTAGCCTAATCCAACTAAAGATATTTTAAATAAGTTTACAATAATTTAATAATAAACTAACACAATGAAATATATTTTTTTCGTTAGGTTCAGAATGATTTTTGCGAAATTATTGGATACACAAATTTTCACTTGCCTTATTCGGCAAGAAGAGCGTTGCTATTTAAGCCAAAATCGCAAGTTTTACCCATTCGGCACGACATATATACTATATTTTTAACACGTCGGCCGCTTCCCACTGAGGCAGGATGACCCAAAAAGAAAGAAAAGTCCAAAAAATGAAAAATCTTTCATCATTCAACACTTCCACCATTGCTCATACATAATCACTGTCTTTGCAGAGGCGCTCAGATACGATAGTTTAGATAAGATTTCGTTCGGATTTTTAACCTCGGAGGGTTAGCCACCCAGGATAACCCAAGAAATTCAGTGCGTCATCGAGGACTGTCTGTCTTATTTCCATTGGGGTCCTCAATCTTGTCCCCCAGGATGCGACCCACACCAGTCCACTAACACCCAGGTACCTATTTGCAGATAGGTGGACATGACAACAGGTGTAAGGAAACGTGTCTAAATGTTTCCACCCCGTCGGGAATCGAACCCAGGCCCTCCGTGTGTGAAGCGAGAGCTTTTGCCACCAGGCCACAGGTCCCTCCAAACTGCCAATATCCCAAACCCCTCCTTTAAAGTGCAGGCATTGTACTTCCCACCTCCAGAACTCAAGTCCTACTAGCCGGTTTCCCTGAACAAAATATTACCCTGCTCACACTCCAACAGCTCGTGTCCATTCTCTCCTATCCAACACGCTCACACACGCTTGCTGGAAGTCCAAGCCCCTCGCCCACAAAACCTCCTTTACCCTTCCCTCCAACCTTTCCTAATAAAATGGGCATTGTGTGTATATGACTGAATATTCTACTGTGTGTAGAGTTGAATGACTTGATAAAACCTTAAAGACAGTGCAATATTGTCTTCATGAATGCTTCCATTGTTACTTATGTCATGGTTTTCACACGATTATTTACTGTTGATACCTTGCAATTCTATGTATTCTATTTCAGATTCCTTTTTTATTACCCACACTTCCAAATTCCTCCAACCTCAGCAACTCCTGACTCTCCTACAAGCACTGTGTGCCCAGCAAGAAACGTCTGCGACAGATCTTACTTTATATCTGATTCATTATCTTTTTAAGACCATATATCTCCTTAATACTGTAGCATTAACCTACTTTTTACAACCTCTATTAATAAAGACTAAAAAACTACATTGACTTAACCCATCATAATCCTGTCTAAGACTTGATTTACTCTACAATGCTGCCCTACCTATCCTAGCCTGAGACTGTAATTATATAAACGCGTCATAACCTTCAAGTTTAATGTGGAAACGTTTCGCCAATCAGTGGCTTCCCCAGGCTAATGCAGAGAAGAATGACTGAAGATGAAGAGTCGACATGGTGATGAGTCCATCAGTCTTGATAAGAATACATATGCGTGGAGGAACTTATATACTGGAGACAGGTGAGGTGACGCAGTCGTAGGTGGTGTCACCATGGAAGACTCCACAGGTACAGGCAGGTCATGCCTGTAGGTTAGGCAAGCGTAGAATCCCTGTATCAAGATTCCAAGATGTAATTTTATGCTTGTCTAACCTATATGCATGACGAATTACTTCCACCTGTGACACCAAGGTGACACCGCCTGTACTGCCTCACCTCACCTCTCTGCAGTATATAAGCTCCTTCATGCATATACTATACTGTTATTAAGATAGATGGACTGATTACGTCAACTCCAGGCTGAGGGACTCATTATCTCAAACTACTCCTGATTTTCAACCATTCATCTCTGCATTAGACTGTGGAAGCCACTGGTTAGCGAAACGTTTCCGCAATAAATGTACCCAAGTATTGCACAAGTGTCTATTATTATAATCAAAAGGAAGCGGACATGTGTCTAATTTATCAACTTTTCGGTTCTCTGAGCCATTTATATCTACAACCTTCAAACTATTACATATACAATAACGTATCTTATAAAGCGCCTCTACAGTGTAAGTTTTTAAAATGTTCCAAAAAGGGAAAGAATAATTGAATAGACTGCGCTTTTTTTTTCAGTCGCGTTTAAAATAAAAATCCCACTACATAGACGAAATTTATAATAATAATAATAATAATAATAATAATAAGACTGAAATTTATATTGAAATTAATAAGATTGAAATTTATATTGAAATTATACATTACAGATGCCCCAGCTGTCAAGTATCGCACCAAGTGGTCAGCATTTGACAGCTGATACTTCCAGCTTGCCCAGAAGATTACCGTCAGGTTACCAGAGAAGCCAGAGACAAGACTGGATCACCACCGGCAGCACCAGCACCACCAGAGCATCACCTAAGAAAGCACCACCGCCCCGACCACCTCCACCCAAAGCCAAAATTATCGCCCAGGACACAAAATAAAAATAATTTCAATATTAGAACAGTGTATATAATATAAAAATAATATAAGGGTAATAAATTATTATTATTATTATTATAACTTGAGAAGAGCTAAGCCCGTAAGGGTGAAGCAGGTTTGAGCTGAGGAAGCGAGGGATAGAGTCAAAGCATCCTTGAAAGGATGGGTATTTAATGCAATAGTCAATATAATAAGAGAAAGTAATGTTTTTTCACACAAATCCATATATACTGTACCATAATATCATACAAATACTGTACCATAATATACAAACACTGTACCACAATACCATACAAATACTGTACCACAATATCATACAAACACTGTACCACAATATCATACAAACACTGTACCACAATATCATACAAATACTGTACCACAATACCATACAAACACTGTACCACAATACCATACAAATACTGTACCACAATATCATACAAACACTGTACCACAATATCATACAAACACTGTGCCACAATATCATACAAATACTGTGCCACAATATCATACAAATACTGTGCCACAATATCATACAAATACTGTGCCACAATATCATACACTGTACCACAATATCATACAAATACTGTGCCACAATATCATACACTGTACCACAATATCATACAAATACTGTACCACAATATCATACACTGTGCCACAATATCATACAAATACAGTACCACAATATCATACACTGTACCACAATATCATACACTGTACCACAATATCATACACTGTGCCACAATATCATACACTGTGCCACAATATCATACACTGTACCACAGTATCATACACTACCACAGTATCATACGCTGTACCACAGTATCATACACTGTACCACAATATCATACACTGTACCACAATATCATACACTGTACCACAATATCATACACTGTGCCACAATATCATACACTGTGCCACAATATCATACACTGTACCACAATATCATACACTGTACCACAATATCATACACTGTACCACAATATCATACACTGTACCACAATATCATACACTGTACCACAATATCATACAAACACTGTGCCACAATATCATACACTGTACCACAATATCATACACTGTACCACAATATCATACACTGTACCACAATATCATACACTGTACCACAATATCATACACTGTACCACAATATCATACACTGTACCACAATATCATACACTGTACCACAATATCATACACTGTACCACAATATCATACACTGTACCACAATATCATACACTGTACCACAATATCATACACTGTACCACAATATCATACACTGTACCACAGTATCCCAGGAATGATCATCATACTCCATCATTATTGAGTCATTATCATATATATTTCCGAATTTTTATGTATGAGACTAAAATAGTCTCATACATTGTTCAAATGTTCCATTCAAGAGCGAAACATCGTTCAAGAGCGAAACAGTTCAAGAGCGAAACATCGTTCAAGACTGAAACATCGTTCAAGATCAAAACATTGTTCAAAAGCAAAACATCGTTCAAGGGTGAAATATCGTTCAAGGGCAAAACATCGTCAATGGAATCTGCCTCTCATGTCTCAGGTGCTGTATGATCCCTACGGGTTTAACGCAATGTGAACAATGTCCAAATAAAGGCTTGCTTGTTCTGAAGACTTGTGCCTTTGTTCGCATACCTTTGTTCACGTGCCTTTGTTCACGTGCCTTTGTTCACGTGCCTTTGTTCACGTGCCTTTGTCCACGTGCCTTTGTTCACGTGCCTTTGTTCACGTGCCTTTGTTCACGTGCCTTTGTTCACGTGCCTTTGTTCACGTGCCTTTGTCCACGTGCCTTTGTTCACGTGCCTTTGTTCGCGTACCTTTGTCCACGTGCCTTTGTTCACGTGCCTTTGTTCACGTGCCTTTGTCCACGTACCTTTGTCCACGTACCTTTGTCCACGTACCTTTGTTCACGTGCCTTTGTCCACGTACCTTTGTCCACGTACCTTTGTCCATATTCAGTGTAGCTGGCACTACTGAAGCTTGACATGAAAGATAATTATGATAAATAACTTATTCCACATTTAGAGTTGGCAGAAATCATCATTTACTCCATAGTATTAACCCAGGAAAGCCAGAGAAGCCAGGCTCTGTGGCTTATTTGTATCCGGGTTTTTCGGCCCTGTCCTCCATGATGCGACTCCCAAGAGTTTTCTAAAACCCAGATATCTATATACTTTTAGGAGAAACTCAACATTTTCGGTAAAAGGACACAAATGCAACTAACGTGACATTTTATTGTGGCAACGTTTCGCTCTCCAGGAGCTTTGTCAAGCCATAACGTCTTGATAAAGCTCCCGGAGAGCGAAACGTTGCCACAAAATGTGGCATTATTGGTACTTCTACCAACATTAATACTAACTCCACATTAGTGGCTAGAAATTATGCATATGATTAGTGTGAGAAATGTTATGGTGATATGGACAATATGTGGAAAAATACACTTTATGTACAGTTCAGGACATGTATTATAGGAAACGTTTCGCCACTAGTGGCTTCTTCAGTCCTAATACCAAGAAAACTAAGAAAATATATATAAACTCATTTTTTAAGTTATCTCTGTATAAAAAAGCCACTCGTGGGGAAACATTTCCTATAGTAAATGTCCTGAACTGTACATGACTTTCTCCCACATATGAATGATGTGTATTAATGTAGATAACTGAGGTAATTCAGTGGTATTAAGTATGGACAAGTTGACGAGTGAGTCACACCTGCAACACCAGCTGTCTTTATTGACGAGTGAGTCACACATGCAACACCAGCTGTCTTTATTGACGAGTGAGTCACACATGCAACACCAGCTGTCTTTATTGACGAGTGAGTCACACATGCAACACCAGCTGTCTTTATTGACGAGTGAGTCACACATGCAACACCAGCTGTCTTTACGAAAGTGTTCGCCGGCACTTATGGCTTCAATTTCCTTCCATGATTGTAATTCTTCCCAATATACAACTGGTGGAGCCTCCAGTGCAGGCATAAGGCTGGCATTTATGACTCCCTAATGTATATATGAAATTAAGCATTGTGAAGCTCAAACACTTTATGCTACATATACAAAATATAATATTTAAACATTATTATACAGACTCTTTTTTATTTACTTTCCTGTGTTAATATGACCGGCAAAATGAAAAATGGTTATATTTATGATCATAATTTTTAAAAGGGTGGACCGGTAAGCCAGTGGAAGGCTTCGGTCAGATGACCAAAAGCTCCAACGGCGGATCATCACCTGACTAACACCCGTGTCAGGAAACACTTGTCCTGTTTCCTGACAAACCTTACCTGACCAGACCGGCATGAAAAGTGGGTTTAGGTTAGGCTGGTAATTTTGGGCGGGTTTTCAAATCTAATAATGCCTTAATGCCTAATAATGCTAATAATGCCTTATGTAGCTAATAATGCCTTTTGTAAGCTAATAATGCCTTATGTAAGATAATAATGCCTTATTTTTTTATTTTTTATTAACACATCGGCCGATTCCCACCAAGGCAGGGTGGCCCGAACAAGAAAAACTTTCATCATCATTCACTCCATCACTGTCTTGCCAGAGGGGTGCTTTACACTACAGTCATAAAACTGCAACATTAACACCCCTCCTTCAGAGTGCCGGCACTGTACTTCCCATCTCCAGAACTCAAGTCCGGCCTGCCGGTTTCCCTGAATCCCTTCATAAATGTTACTTTGCTCACACTCCAACAGCACGTCAAGTATTAAAAACCATATGCCTCCATTCACTCCTATCAAATACGCTCACACATGCTTGCTGGAAGTCCTTATGTAAGCTAATAATGCCTTATGTAAGCTAATAATGCCTTATGTAAGCTAATAATGCCTTTTGTAAGCTAATAATGCCTTATGTAAGCTAATAATGCCTTATGTAAGCTAATAATGCCTTATGTAAACTAATAATGCCTTTTGTAAGCTAATAATGCTTATGTGCTAATAATGCCTTATGTAAGCTAATAATGCCTTATGTAAGCTAATAATGCCTTATGTAAGCTAATAATGCCTTATGTAAGCTAATAATGCCTTATGTAAGCTAATAATGCCTTATGTAAGCTAATAATGCCTTATGTAAGCTAATAATGCCTTATGTAAGCTAATAATGCCTTATGTAAGCTAATAATGCCTTATGTAAGCTAATAATGCCTTATGTAAGCTAATAATGCCTTTTGTAAGCTAATAATGCCTTTTGTAAGCTAATAATGCCTTACGTAAGCTAATAATGCCTTATGTAAGCTAATAATGCCTTTTGTAAGCTAATAATGCCTTATATAAGCTAATAATGCCTTATGTAAGCTAATAATGCCTTATGTAAGCTAATAATGCCTTATGTAAGCTAATAATGCCTTATGTAAGCTAATAATGCCTTTTGTAAGCTAATAATGCCTTATGTAAGCTAATAATGCCTTATTAAGCTAATAATGCCTTATGTAAGCTAATAATGCCTTATGTAAGCTTAATAATGCCATGTAAGCTAAATGCCTATTAAATGCCTTATGTAAGCTAATAATGCCTTATGTAAGCTAATAATGCCTTATGTAAGCAAATAATGCCTTTTGTAAGCTAATAATGCCTTTTGTAAGCTAATAATGCCTTATGTAAGCTAATAATGCCTTTTGTAAGCTAATAATGCCTTATGTAAGCTAATAATGGTAAGCTAATAATGGTATTCAGTACTGACAGCTGGATAAGACACATGCGAAACAGTTATCCTTATTTCTAAAACGTTTCGCCCGTCTGTACAGTAGACTTCTTTAGTTGAATACAGAGGTGAGTAAATATGGAGACAGCAGCAGTGGAGCCCTGTTTACTTGTATACAGTGGAGCCCAGTTTACTTATATAAAGTGGAGCCCAGTTTACTTATATACAGTGGAGGCCAGTTTACTTGTATACAGTGGAGCCCAGTTTACTTGTATACAGTGGAGCCCAGTTTACTTGTATAAAGTGGAGCCCAGTTTACTTGTATACAGTGGAGCCCAGTTTACTTGTATACAGTGGAGCCCAGTTTACTTGTATACACTGGAGCACAGTTTACTTGTATACAGTGGAGCCCAGTTTACTTGTATACAGTGGAACCCTGTTTACTTGTATACAGTGGAACCCTGTTTACTTGTATACAGTGGAGCCCTGTTTACTTGTATACAGTGGAGCCCTGTTTACTTGTATACAGTGGAGCCCTGTTTACTTGTATACAGTGGAGCCCTGTTTACTTGTATACAGTGGAGCCCTGTTTACTTGTATACAGTGGAGCCCTGTTTACTTGTATACAGTGGAGCCCTGTTTACTTGTATATAGTGGAGCCCTGTTTACTTGTATACAGTGGAGCCCTGTTTACTTGTATACAGTGGAGCCCTGTTTACTTGTATAAATTGGAGCCCAGTTTACTTGTATAAAGTGGAGCCCAGTTTACTTGTATAAAGTGGAGCCCAGTTGTATAAAGTGGAGCCCAGTTTACTTGTATAAAGTGGAGCACAGTTTACTTGTATAAAGTGGAGCCCAGTTGTATAAAGTGGAGCCCAGTTTACTTGTATAAAGTGGAGCACAGTTTACTTGTATAAAGTGGAGCCCAGTTGTATAAAGTGGAGCCCAGTTTACTTGTATAAAGTGGAGCCCAGTTGTATAAAGTGGAGCCCAGTTGTATAAAGTGGAGCACAGTTTACTTGTATAAAGTGGAGCACAGTTACTATTAACACTGAGTAATTGACAAGTATAAATAACCTTATTATGTAGAGCATTTACGGCAACCTTAAAATTAACTTAAAATGACTACACCCTAAGATAAAGAACAAGGCTGGACCGTGACTGGAACAAGGCTGGACCGTGACTGGAACAAGGCTGGACCGTGACTGGAACAAGGCTGGACCGTGACTGGAACAAGGCTGGACCGTGACTGGAACAAGGCTGGACCGTGACTGGAACAAGGCTGGACCGTGACTGGAACAAGGCTGGACCGTGACTGGAACAAGGCTGGACCGTGACTGGAACAAGGCTGGACCGTGACTGGAACAATGCGCTTATGACGACGTTTCGGTCCGACTTGGACCATTAACTAGCCACATTGTGCGTAGATAAATATATTAGTAATTAAATTGAATGTTATAGTTTACCATATTTCATGTTTAAATAGTACTGTGAAAAATTGGTAAAAGAGTTATTATATGTTGATATCTTTTATGATAATTTGGTACTTTGTATCAAGGTTACTAAAGGGGAAGACATAGTTGGCTGATACGCACGTTGAAACAGTCTGGTGATACTGTGAACACCAGTATCAATGCTAATATGATTTTTATCAACAAGGTTGTTATTATAATCTTGTGTGATACATTGCTACTGTAACTGCAAACTCAGTAACATCCACAACCTCGTTATCAATTTCCAGCTTCCTCAGCTCGCTCGAGCTAGCGCCCTCAGCTCGCTCGAGCTAGCGCCCTCAGCTCGCTCGAGCTAGCGTCCTCAGCTCGTTCGAGCTAGCACCCTCAGCTCGCTCGAGCTAGCACCCTCAGCTCGCTCGAGCTAGCGCCCTCAGCTCGCTCGAGCTAGCGCCCTCAGCTCGCTCGAGCTAGCGCCCTCAGCTCGCTCGAGCTAGCGCCCTCAGCTCGCTCGAGCTAGCGCCCTCAGCTCGCTCGAGCTAGCGCCCTCAGCTCGCTCGAGCTAGCGCCCTCAGCTCGCTCGAGCTAGCGCCCTCAGCTCGCTCGAGCTAGCGCCCTCAGCTCACTCGAGCTAGCGTCCTCAGCTCGCTCGAGCTAGCACCCTCAGCTCGCTCGAGTTAGCGCCCTCAGCTCGCTCGAGCTAGCGCCCTCAGCTCGCTCGAGCTAGCGCCCTCAGCTCGCTCGAGCTAGCGCCCTCAGCTCGCTCGAGCTAGCGCCCTCAGCTCGCTCGAGCTAGCGCCCTCAGCTCGCTCGAGCTAGCACCCTCAGCTCGCTCGAGCTAGCGCCCTCAGCTCGCTCGAGCTAGCGTCCTCAGCTCGCTCGAGCTAGCGCCCTCAGCTCGCTCGAGCTAGCGCCCTCAGCTCGCTCGAGCTAGCGCCCTCAGCTCGCTCGAGCTAGCGCCCTCAGCTCGCTCGAGCTAGCGCCCTCAGCTCGCTCGAGCTAGCGCCCTCAGCTCGCTCGAGCTAGCGCCCTCAGCTCGCGCCCTCAGCTCGCTCGAGCTAGCGTCCTCAGCTCGCTCGAGCTAGCACCCTCAGCTCGCATACTAAGGTTCGGAGATCGAATCTCCGGTACGGTTGGAAACCATAGTGTTTCCATAAGACACCTGCTCTCCATGTTCCCCCATCAGTATAAAATAGGTACCTGGGTGTTAGTCGACTGTGTGGGTCGCATCCTGGGACAAAATTGACCTAATTTTCGGGAAATGCTCAGCATAACAATTGGCTTTCTATATTGTAGTATGTCACTAATGTCAGCTATGGTCTGTATACCTTGTACATATACTTGTAGAAATAAATATATATATAAAATACCCTAGAGTATAAGTTAATGCCATTTATGCTAGTTACCCTCTTGAGCTAGCTTACTATAACAAACTTTTCCATTTTCTTTGATTCGTTTAGCAGGTGGAGGGAGGCCCGTAGGGGGATGAATATAATAATAATAATTATTATTCCTACCAGCACATGATATAACTTATACAGACCATAGCTGACAACAGTGACATACTACTATATATAGGAAGCCCCTGGTTATGCAGAGCATTTCGGGCAAATTAGGTAAATTCTGTCCACAGGATGCGACCCACACCAGTCCACTAACACCCAGGTACCTACTTACTGCTAGGTGAACATGGACAGCAGGCGTCATCACCATTATGAACAAAACATCACCAACATGAACAAAACATCACCAGCATGAACAAAACATCTGCATGAACAAACCATCACCATCATGAACAAAACATCACCAGCATGAACAAAACATCACCAGTATGAACAAAACATCACCAGTATGAACAAAACATCACCAGTATGAACAAAACATCACCAGTATGAACAAAACATCACCAGTATGAACAAAACATCACCAGGATGAACAAAACATCACCAGTATGAACAAAACATCACCAGGATGAACAAAACATCACCAGAATGAACAAAACATCACCAGGATGAACAAAACATCACCAGAATGAACAAAACATCACCAGAATGAACAAAACATCACCAGTATGAACAAAACATCACCAGAATGAACAAAACATCACCAGGATGAACAAAACATCACCAGGATGAACAAAACATCACCAGCATGAACAAAACATCACCAGGATGAACAAAACATCACCAGGATGAACAAAACATCACCAGGATGAACAAAACATCACCAGGATGAACAAAACATCACCAGCATGAACAAAACATCACCAGCATGAACAAAACATCACCAGGATGAACAAAACATCACCAGCATGAACAAAATATCACCAGGATGAACAAAACATCACCAGCATGAACAAAACATCACCAGGATGAACAAAACATCACCAGGATGAACAAAACATCACCAGGATGAACAAAACATCACAAGGATGAACAAAACATCACAAGGATGAACAAAGCATCACCAGCATGAACAAAACATCACCAGAATGAACAAACCATCACCAGGGTGAACAAAACATCACCAGGATGAACAAAACATCACCATCATGAACAAAACATCACCAGGATGAACAAAACATCACCAAAATGAACAAAACATCACCAGGATGAACAAAACATCACCAGAATGAACAAAACATCACCAGTATGAACAAAACATCACCAGGATGAACAAAACATCACCAGGATGATTAAAACATCACCAGGATGAACAAAACATCACCAGGATGAACAAAACATCACCAGGATGAACAAAACATCACCAGGATGAACAAAACATCACCAGGATGAACAAAACATCACCAGGATGAACAAAACATCACCAGAATGAACAAAACATCACCAGGATGAACAAAACATCACCGCTAGTATAAACAGTCACTGTGTATATATATTCAGAAGAGCATATTTCTGTTGATGTGAATACACATGTGTGAATGTATATACACACTTGAAGTGTAATGAATGTATATACACACTTGAAGTGTAATGAATGTATATACACACTTGAAGGGTAATGAATGTATATACACACTTGAAGGGTAATGAATGTATATACACACTTGAAGGGTAATGAATGTATATACACACTTGAAGGGTAATGAATGTATTACCTGGAGAGAATTCCAGGGGTCAACGCCCCCGCGGCCCAGTCTGTGACCAGGCCTCATGTCGGACCAGAGCCTGATCAACCAGGCTGTTACTGCTGGCCGCACGCAGTCCAACGTACGAACCACAGCCTGGCTGGTCAGGTACCGACTTTAGGTGCCTGTCCAGTGCCTGCTTGAAGACAACCAGGGGTTTGTTGGTAATCCCCCTGATGTATGCTGGGAGGCAGTTGAACAATCTTGGGCCCCTCACACTTATTGTGTTGTCCCTCAACGTGCTAGTGGCACCCCTGCTCTTCATTGGGGGGATGTTACATCGCCTGCCGAGTCTTTTGCTTTCGTAGGGAGTGATTTTTGTGTGCAAGTTTGGTACTAACCCCTCGAGAATTTTCCATGTGTATATAATAATGTATCTCTCCCGCCTGCGTTCTAGAGAGTACAGGTTTAGGAACTTCAAGCGTTCCCAGTAATTGAGGTGGTTTATCGCAGTTATGCGTGCCGTGAAGGTTCTCTGTACATTTTCAAGGTCAGCAATTTCACCCGCCTTGAAAGGTGCAGTTAGTGTGCAGCAATATTCCAGCCTAGATAGAACAAGCTACCTGTAAAGTGTCAACATGGGCTTGGCATCCCTGGTTTTGAAGGTTCTCATTATCCATCCTGTCATTTTTCTAGCAGATGCAATTGCTACGGTGTTATGGTCCTTGAAGGTGAGATCCTCTGACATGATCACTCCCAGGTCTTTGACATTAGTTTTTCGCTCTATTGTGTGGTTGGAATTAGTTTTGTACTCCGATGAGATTTTAATTTCCTCACGTTTTCCGTATCTGAGTAATTGAAATTTCTCATCATTGAACTTCATATTGTTTTCTGCAGCCCATTTAAAGATTTGGTTGATGTCTGCTTGGAGTCTTGCAGTGTCTTCAACGGTGGACACTGTCCGGCAGATTCGGGTGTCATCTGCAAAGGAAGACACGACACTGTGGCTTATATCCCTGTCTATGTCCGATATGAGGATGAGGAACAGGATGGGAGCGAGTACTGTGCCTTGTGGAACAGAGCTTTTCACAGTAGCTGCCTCAGACTTTACTCTGTTGACTACTAATCTTTGTGTTCTACTTGTTAGGAAATTATAGATCCATCTACCAACTTTTCCTGTTATTCACACTTGAAGGGTAATGAATGTATATACATACTTGAAGGGTAATGAATGTATATACACACTTGAAGGGTAATGAATGTATATACACACTTGAAGGAATTTATATCTTAGAATACAAACGTCTACAGTTTACATTAATTTCTGTTTTAGGTAATTAATATCCTTGACTGGTGGTATACAGGTGACATGCTGGTTTAATGACTGTTGTGTCAGCTAGGTATGTGGCAGCTTTGTATGTGTCAGCTAGGCCTGTGTCAGCTAGGTCTGTGTCAGCTAGGTCTGTGTCAGATAGGCCTGTGTCAGCTAGGCCTGTGTCAGCTAGGCCTGTGTCAGCCAGGTCTGTGTCAGCTAGGCCTGTGTCAGCTAGGTCTGTGTTAGCTAGGCCTGTGTCAGCTAGGCCTGTGTCAGCTAGGTCTGTGTCAGCTAGGTCTGTGTCAGCTAGGTCTGTGTCAGCTAGGACTGTGTCAGCTAGGTCTGTGTCAGCTAGGCCTGTGTCAGCTAGGTCTGTGTCAGCTAGGTCTGTGTCAGCTAGGTCTGTGTCAGCTAGGCCTGTGTCAGCTAGGTCTGTGTCAGCTAGGTCTGTGTCAGCCAGGTCTGTGTCAGCTAGGCCTGTGTCAGCTAGGTCTGTGTCAGCTAGGCCTGTGTCAGCTAGGCCTGTGTCAGCTAGGTCTGTGTCAGCTAGGCCTGTGTAGCTAGGTCTGTGTCAGCTAGGTCTGTGTCAGCTAGGCCTGTGTCAGCTAGGCCTGTGTCAGCTAGGTCTGTGCCATCTAGGCCTATATAAGTGTCAGCTATTGTCTGTATAAGTTTTATCATGTACTTGTAGAAATAAAGATTATTATTATTAAGTGACATAAACAGCAGACACGAGCATCATCGCCACCATAGCTAGGGAGGTGCTAAGTTCCTGGCTGCCCTCCCACACCCAGGAGGGCAGCCAGGTATTTTAGTCCTGCCATCCCTCCCTAAACAACATTTCATCCCACGTGTCCACGCCGCTCTCTCCTGGCTACGTGTTCCTCCTACCATTCCTTGCTTCATGTTATAGAAAAGTATGAATGCTGCAATAATTAAAAAGCCTGACCCTATACAGTCATTTCTAGAAAATAACACATATCTAGTGAACTTTTTTTACTGATTTACAAAAGTTTTAAACATGGAACACAAAATCCTGCTGCTCAACGTAGAAAAAAGCCATTGTTTTTATCTCAACATCGATGTGAGCATTAATAAAACGTCGTCAACATGACTTTTCAACACAGATGTTGCAGGCCAGTGTGCTGGGCCTTTCAAATTCATCTCAGTAACTTAAAAAAAAGTTCTTATCTCAAAATCAGATCTGGTTGTCGTTAACAGCACTTAATAACGACCTTCAAAACTATCTACCTGGATGACAACCAACATATTTACACTCATTATTAACAAACTCTCCTGCATAATGTTTAGAAACCAAGCTAAAAGTATTTACCTCAACATTAAAATAATGTAAACATTGATAAACACGAGCGAAAATTTCCAGCTCATTGAGAATACTTTTAACAATGCGCTATTTGTACTAATCCTTGGTAATAAATACCGATAAGTTAGGTTTAGAAAAACACGTAAGCAAACACTAGGACATATTTATTAGAGGACCTTTCTGTCCTGGGACCTTGATCACTTCTAACATTATACACTGATATACAACACACACACTATACACTGATATACAATACACACACTATACACTGATATACAACACACACACTATACACTGATATACAAAACACACACTATACACTGATATACAACACACACACTATACACTGATATACAACACACAAACACACTGTACACTGATAAACAACACACACACTATACACTGAACTATACAAACACAACACTATACACTGATATACAACACACACACACACACTATACACTGATATACAACACACACACACACACACTATACACGATATCAAACAACACACCTAACACTGATATCACACACTATACACTGATATACAACACACACACTATACACTGATATACAACACACACTATACATGATATAAAACACACATATACATGATATACACACACACTATACACTGATATACAACACACAACATACACTGATATACAACGCACACATATACTTCATGTATATAAACACACACTATACTGATATACAACACACAACTACATGTGTACACTGTATATACAACACACACTTACACTGATATACAACACACACACTATCATGATATACAACGACAACACACTGTACACTGATAAACAACATACACACTATACACTGATATACAACACACACACTGTACACTGATATACAACACACACACTATACACTGATATACAACACACACACTATACACTGATATACAACACACACACTATACACTGATATACAACACACACACTATACACTGATATACAACACACACACTATACACTGATATACAACACACACACTATACACTGATATACAACACACACTGTACACTGATATACAACACACACTGTACACTGATATACAACACACACACTGTACACTGATATACAACACACACACTATACACTGATATACAACACACACTATACACTGATATACAACAGCACACACTAGTACACTGATATACAAACACACACACTATACACTGATATACAACACACTATACACGGATATACAACACACACATTACACTGATATACAACACACATATACACTGATATACAACATCACACATATACACTGATATACAACACACACTATACACGGATATACAACACACACACTATACACGGATATACAACACACACACTATATACACACAGATGAATACAGTATCATGTAATATACACAAACTGCCAGATATTTGTTTTTCAGTGTATATATACACTCTTAATGTGTATATGTATATGCAGCAGTGCTACAGTTGACGTAGTTGGCAGCAGTGCTACAGTTGACGTAGCTGGCAGCAGTGCTACAGTTGACGTAGTTGGCAGCAGTGCTACAGTTGACGTAGTTGGCAGCAGTGCTACAGTTGATGTAGTGGCAGCAGTGCTACAGTTGATGTAGTGGCAGCAGTGCTACAGTTGATGTAGCTGGCAGCAGTGCTACAGTTGATGTAGCTGGCAGCAGTGCCACAGTTGATGTAGCTGGCAGCAGTGCTACAGTTGATGTAGCTGGCAGCAGTGCCACAGTTGATGTAGCTGGCAGCAGCAGTGATAGCAGTTGATAGCATGAGCTGGCAGCAGTGCTACAGTTGATGTAAGTGGCAGCAGTGCTACAGTTGATGTAAGTGGCAGCAGTGCTACAGTTGATGTAAGTGGCAGCAGTGCTTCAGTTGATGTAGCTGGCAGCAGTGCTTCAGTTGATGTAGATGGCAGCAGTGCTTCAGTTGATGTAGCTGGCAGCAGTGCTTCAGTTGATGTAGCTGGCAGCAGTGCTTCAGTTGATGTAGCTGGCAGCAGTGCTTCAGTTGATGTAGATGGCAGCAGTGCTTCAGCGATGTAGCTGGCAGCAGTGCTTCACTGATGAGCTGGCAGCAGTGCTCTCACTTGTAGCTGGCAGCAGTGCTTCATGTAGTTGGCAGCAGTGCTCTATGTAGTGGCAGCAGTGCTTCAGTTGTAGTTGGCAGCAGTGCCTTCACTGTAGTTGGCAGCAGTGCCTCTCACTGTAGTGGCAGCAGTGCCTTCAGTTGATGTAGTGGCAGCAGTGCCTTCATGTAGTGGCAGCAGTGCTTCTTACTGTTTTTGGCAGCAGTGCTTCTCACTGCAGGTGGCAGCAGTGCCTCTCACTGTAGTTGGCAGCAGTGCCTCTCACTGTAGTTGGCAGCAGTGCCTCTCACTGTAGTTGGCAGCAGTGCCTCTCACTGTAGTTGGCAGCAGTGCCTCTCACTGTAGTTGGCAGCAGTGCCTCTCACTGTAGTTGGCAGCAGTGCTCTCATCTGTAGTTGGCAGCATGCCTCTCACTGTAGTTGGCA
Organism: Cherax destructor; assembly: GCA_009830355.1. NCBI lineage: Eukaryota > Metazoa > Arthropoda > Malacostraca > Decapoda > Parastacidae > Cherax > Cherax destructor. Next base: position 168,210 of record WNWK01002425.1, on the reverse strand, counting down.
GCAGTGCCTCTCACTGTATTGGCAGCTCTGTGTGTGGCAGCAGTGCCTCTCACTGTAGTTGGCAGCAGTGCCTCTCATTGTAGTTGGCAGCAGTGCCTCTCACTGTAGTTGGCAGCAGTGCCTCTCACTGCTGTAGTTGGCAGCAGTGCCTCTCACTGCTGTAGTTGGCAGCAGTGCCTCTCACTGCTGTAGTTGGCAGCAGTGCCTCCTGCTGTATTGGCAGCAGTGCCTCACTGCTGTAGTTGGCAGCAGTGCCTCTCACTGCTGTAGTTGGCAGCAGTGCCTCTCACTGCTGTAGTTGGCAGCAGTGCCTCTCACTGCTGTAGTTGGCAGCAGTGCCTCTCACTGCTGTAGTTGGCAGCAGTGCCTCTCACTGCTGTAGTTGGAAGCAGTGCCTCTCACTGCTGTAGTTGGCAGCAGTGCCTCTCACTGTAGTTGGCAGCAGTGCCTCTCACTCTCGTGTCAACCTTTACACCTGAGAATTTAAATTGCGGGAAACACCTGGCTTTCCACAACACCTGACTTCCTAAACTACAATTTGTATTAAAATAGATTTGTACACGCAACACAGCAAATATATATGTCGTGTCGAATAGGTAAAACTTGCGATTTTGGCTTAAATAGCAACGCTCTTCTTGCCGAATAAGGCAAGCCATAATTTGTGTATGCAATAATTTCGCAAAAATAATTCTGAACCTAACGAAAAAAATATATTTATTTCATTGTGTTTGATTATTATTAATTTCTTGTAAACTTATCTAAAATATATTTACTTGGATTAACCTAAATTAAATTGCGCTTGTTATAATAAGATTAGGTAAGTTTTCTAAGGTTCTTTTGGTACAAAATTATTAATTTTTACATTAACATAAATGAAAAAAAATATATCTTTAAACGTATAAGAATATTTTAGAAAGGACTTAATTTTAAGTGAGTTCTTACTAATTGACCAGTTTTACCTATTCGGCACGATATATATATATATATATATATATATATATATATATATATATATATATATATATATATATATATATGTGTGTGTGTATTATCGTGTCAGGTTTCACTGTGTAAAGCTTTATCATGCTTCGTTCTGTACAGGGCTTTATTAAGTCATGTTTCGCCCTCCGAAGAGCTTTATTAATTCAGAAGCAAAACGTTCTCCCTATTAAAATTAAATCCACACTCAGTCTTTAATTCCTTATTGTCTACAGAACGTTCTGCCCTGACGTTCACTGTTCTGACAGACTGTAGCGGTTTTGGTAGCAAGACAGAGAAATACTGCGTGTGTGTGTGGGGGGGGAGGTGCAGGTGTGGGATGACGAGGCAGAACACATGTGTTATACTCATATACACGTGTGTTTCCGGGGTGTGATGTACACACACATCACACATGCTCATGGAGCAGGAAGAGTGACCCAGTAGAGGCCAGTGAAGATTCGGGGCCAGGAGCTGTGACTCGACCCCTGCAACCACAACTAGGTGAGCACACACACACACACACACACACACACACACACACACACACACACACACACACACACAGAAAGAAGCTTGAAAGGAACAAGCTTATATACAACAACCAGCACAGTTTCATGGAAGGCAAATCCTGTGTCACAAACCTACTGGAGTTTTATGACAAGGTAACGGAAGTAAGACACGAGAGAGAGGGGTTGGTAGATCGCATTTTCTTGGACTGTAACAAGGTTTTCGATACAGTTCAACACGAGAGACTAGTGAAAAAAGCTAGAGGATCAGGCACACATAACAGGAAAGGCACTGCAATAGATCAGAGAATACCTGACAAGGAGGCAACAATGAATCATGGTACGTGACGAGGTGTCAGAGTGGGAGCCTGTGGGAGTTCCACAAGGGTCAGTCCTAGGACCGGTGCTGTTTCTGGTATATGTGAATGACATGCAAGAAGGGATAGACTCAAGTGTCCCTGTTTGCAGATGATGTGAAGTTAATGAGGAGAATTAAATCGGATGAGGATCAGGCAGGACTACAAAGGGACCTGGACAGGCTGCAAGAATGGTCCAATAACTGGCTTCTCGAATTTAACCCCACCAAATGCAAAGTCATGAAGATCGGGGAAGGGCAAAGAAGACCACAGTCAGAGTATGGGCTACGTGGCCAAAGACTGCAAACCTCACTCAAGGAAAAGGATCTTGGGGTGAGTATAATACAGAACACATCTCCTGAGACGCACATCAACCAGATAACTGCTACAGCACATGGGCGCCTGGGAAACCTAAAATAGCGTTCCGAAACCTCAGTAAGGAATCGTTCAAGACACCGTGTACGTCAGGCCCATATTGGAGTATGCAACACCAGTTTAGAACCCACACCTGGTCAAGTACTTCAGGAAATTAGAGAAAATACAAAGGTGTGCAACGAGACTAGTCCCGGAGCTAAGGGACATGTCCTACGAGGAGAGGTTAAGGAAAATCGACCTGACGACACTGGAGGACAGGGGAACATGATAATGACATATAAAATACTGAAAGGAATCGACAAGGTGGAGGACAGAGACAGGATGTTCCAGAGATGGGACACAGCAATAAGGGGTCACAGCTGGAAGTTGAAGACTCAGATGAGTCAGAGGGATGTTAGGAAGTATTTCTTAAGCCATAGAGTTGGCAGGATTCATACAGTTTGAAGATGAGGTATGATAAAGCTCATGGAGAAGGAAGAGGATCTAGTTGCGACCAGTGAAGAGTCGGGGCCAGGAGCAATTACTCGACCTCTGCAACCACAATTAGGCGAGTAGGTAAGTACACACTGCTGCAGCATATGAGCACCTGACAAACCTGAGAAGAGCGTGTCGACATCTAAGTAAGAAGTCATTGACTACTCTGAACACCCCCGTTGAGCTGGGCAACGGGCTGTGGCGAGGCTTCTCTTTATGATGTCATTGACCTCCTCATGTCTAGCATACTTCCCTTCTGATGTGTGACACTCTAGACCATGAAGTCCGAATTGATCAGCCGTCGCCCTGCCGCAAATACCGTGTGCGTCAGGCCCATACTGGAGTATGCAGCACCAGTATGAAACCCTCAACTGGTCAAAAACGTCAAGAAATTAGAGAAAGTGCAAAGGTTTGCAACAAGACTATTATTCCCAGAGGTAAGGGGATATGTCCTACGAGGAGAGGTTAAGGGAAATCATCCTGACAACACTGGAGGACAGGAGGGATAGGGGGGACATAACATATAAAATACTAATAGGAAATGATAAGGTGGACAGAGACAGAATGTTTGAGAGATGGGACACAACAACAAGGGGACACAAGTGGAAGTTGAAAACTAAGATGAGTCACAGGAAATGAGTAAGGAAATTAAACAATCTGGAGAGTGATGTAGTTAAGACAGGAACCAAATTTGGGAAGCTTTATTAAGAAAACGTTTAGACAGCCAGTGGTTTCTTCAGTCCAATAAAAGAAGAACGATGGAAAATGAAGCGTTTGAGGCCGAGGGACTGACTACCTCAAACTCCTCATCTTCCATCGTTCTTCTTTGTATTAGACTTAAGAAGCTACTGGCTGGCGAAACGTTTCCTCACCAAAGACTCCCAAATGTTGAACAAGTGTCACATAGGTCAACATGTAGATTAAGGTTATTATACTACTGCACATATCTCTGGAAATATCGAAAAGTGCCTTTAACAACCAGTAACAACAGACCAAGTAATGAGTAATAACATCTATATATATATATATATATATATATATATATATATATATATATATATATATATATATATATATATATATATATATATATATATGTCTTCTGTTAAATTTAAAATTCTTTACCAAAATATTTTCATCATGGTGCTGGTGTGCGGAGTGTCAGAAGAGTAAAGGGTTTAGGGAGGCAGACGGAGCCCACACCAGGTGAGAAGCCTGGCTAGGATCCTCGCTGCTCCCAGAATACCAACAACGCTGAAATATCCTCCCTGGCCTCACCCAGGCGCAGGAAGGGCGGGTCTCATGGGTGGGGGAAGCGAAGGACGGATTTAGAAGTTACTTTAGTGAGCGTGAAACACCAGATTGTACGACTGATTCCACTAAGTCTACCATTCTCCTGTCTATCTATCTATACACATACACATTTGGAAGCTGAAGACTCAGATGAACCACAGGGATGTTAGGAAGTATTTCTTCAGTCACAGAGTTGTCAGGAAGTGGAATAGTCTGGGAAGTGATGTAGTAGAGGCGGGATCCATACATAACTAGAGGTATGATAAAGCTCATGGAGCGGGTGAGTGACCGAGTAGCGGCCAGTGAAGAGGCGGGGCCAGGAGCTGTGAATCGACCCCTGCAACCACACACTTAACAATTCTCAAACAGGAAAAATTATTTACAAACAATGTCTGTCAGTCCACAGCTGGATTCGAACCTTCACACAATGAACATCGTTTATTGGGAAGTGGGCATCAAGGGTCTTCCTATCACGAAGAAAAACCGTTTGACATGTGCTTGATGGCGTGTGCTTGATGGCGTGTGCTTGATGGCGTGTGCTTGATGGCGTGTGCTTGATGGCGTGTGCTTGATGGCGTGTGCTTGATGGCGTGTGCTTGATGGCGTGTGCTTGATGGTGTGTTCTAAAATCAGCACCTGTGTATCTTGCACTGGCTCGCAACCCATCCATACCCAGTCCTGGAGAATGAGACACTTGTGTAACATTTGGGAATCTATTGAGGAAACGTTTCGCCACACACTGGCTTCATCAGTCCAATACAAAGTGGCATATGCTCTACTTTCTTCAAGATTGATGGACTGAACACATCGATTCCAGGCTGAGGGACTGATTACCTCAAACTCCTCATCTTTTTCCACCATTCATCTTTATATTGGACTGATGAAGCTACTGACTGGCGAAACGGTTCCTCAATAAAGATTCCCAAATGTAGCACAAGTGTCTCATTCTTCAACTCGTCGGTTTTTTGAACCATTTAACCCACCCATTCTTGCAATTATCATCTACATGGAGAATCAGTTTGGTATCCGCTTCTTCATGTGGGGATTTCACATGTCAAATATTTCTTTAATTGGATGACCAGACTCTGAAATGTTTCAAACCCGCCATCAACTACTGGCTTGTGTTCCTGGGCCAGATTCTCAAGTTTTCTCCGTTAATGTTGCAGACAAACTCCCATCTTGCACCTACCGAACCCACTGAAGTCACCATGATTATAAAGTCACTTAAGAATAAATCAGGGAATCTGTCTCAAGTCCCACCATTATTGTACAAGCGAGCAGCTCAGAAACTAGAACTTTCCCGACAATCCTCAAGACAGCAAGGGTTACACCAGTTCTCAAAGTTGGTGACCCCACAGATGTAAATAACTACAGGCCAATCTCAAACTTACCGTTGCTATCCAAAATCTCCGAGAAACTCGTACACAAGAGATTATATTCATTTATTACAGTACAAAGCATACTCAACCCCTGCCAATTTGGCTTTAGAAAAAGCAAAAACACAAACGATGCAATTGTAAAAATTCTGGACCTACTAATAAGAAATATTCGTTAGGACTCTTTATTGACCTAAGGAAAGCTTTTGATACAGTAGACCACGGCATCCTACTCCAAAAACTTGACCATTACGGTATAAGAGGCCACGCGCTTATATATTTCAAATCCTATCTTACTAACAGGTATCAATACGTCACCATTAAAGACAACCTCATCTACACGGCCACTTGATACTGGAATGCCACAGGGAAGTGTCCTTGGTCCCCTGCTCTTCCTCTTATACATCAATGATCTTCCCAAAGTATCCCAACGCCTAAAACCAATTAATTATCTTTGCTGACGACACGACTTATGTCATCTCCCACCCAAATCTTGCCTCACCCAACACCATTGTTAATGAAGAGCTACTAAAATATCAGCTCTATTTTTAGACAGAATAATTGACACAAAAAAAACCACAAACATGAACACATTCTTACAATATATGAAATATTATGATATATATCCTGCAGGTGTGTGTATTAATACTCAAATTGGTTATAACTGCTGGAAAGAGACTCATCGCTCAAGAGAGGTGAAATAAACACAGTGATGAATCACATACTGGTTGTGCCCCCACTCGACTCCAAGTAACACTGACACACAATGAGTGGGCAACCAGCAGGTCACCTGGGGTGACGTGGTATGATAGTCCAGCCTTTAACCCACAAAACATAATTTATGTAATTCATTATGACAGTTCATTTACAATAATTATTAAAGGGAATTTAGCATAAAACAGTTTAATAAGTAAATTTGCTAACACCCTCCCTCAATATAGTTTACTGACAGACACGCCATGTAAGCAGATACATTAAACGCACTTGCTCGTGCCTAACATAACTGTTTGGTATTTATGTAAACGTAGAAGAGAGTACATAGAGCCAATGTAAGGTAGCAACATACACTGATGTGCATGACAGTGTGTACTCACCTAGTTGTAAGGTAGCAACATACACTGATGTGACAGTGTACTACTAGTTGTAGGTAGCAACATACACTGATGTGCATGACAGTGTGTACTCACCTAGTTGTAAGGTAGCAACATACACTGATGTGCATGACAGTGTGTACTCACCTAGTTGTAAGGTAGCAACATACACTGATGTGCATGACAGTGTGTACTTACCTAGTTGTACTTACCTAGTTGTGGTTCCAGGAGTCGAGTCACAGCTCCTGGCCCCGTCTCTTCACTGGCCACTACTAGGTCACTCTTCCTGCTGCATGAGCTTTATGATACTTCTTCTTAAAGCTATGTATGGATCCTACATCCACTACATCACTTCCAAGACTATTCCACTTCCTGACCACTCTGTGACTGAAGAAATACTTCCTAACATCCCTGTGACTCATCTGAGTCTTCAACTTCCAACTGCGACTGTTCCATCTCTGGAACATCCTGTCTCTGTCCACCTTGTCGATTCCTCTCAGTATTTTATATGCCGTTATCATATCCCCCTTATCTCTCCTGTCGTCAGGTCGATTTCCCTTAACCTGTCCTCGTAGGACATGCCCCTAAGCTCCAGGACTAGTCTTGTTGCAAACCTTTGCACTTTCTGGCCCCCTAGATTGTACTGCGTCTGCGGTCTACTTTGCCCTTCCCCAATCTTCATGACTTTGCACTTTGTGAGGTTGAACTCCAGGAGCCTGTTTCTGGACCAGGCTTGTAGCCTGTCCAGATTCATTTGTAGTTCTGCGTGGTCCTCGTCCGACTGAATTCTTCTCATCAACTTCACATCATCTGCAAACAGGGACACTTCTGAGTCTATTCCTTCCGTTATGTCGTTCACATATACAAGAAACAGCACCGGTCCTAGAACTGACCCCTGTGGAACCCCGCTTGTCTCAGGCGCCCACTCTGACACATCGTCACGTACCATGACTCGCTGTTGTTTTCCCAACAGGTATTCCCTGATCCATTGCAGTGCCTTCCCTGTTATCCCTGCCTGATCCTCCAGCTTTTGCACTAATATCTTGTATGGAACTGTGTCAAAGGCCTTCTTACAGTCCAAGAAAATGCAATCTACCCACCCCCCTCTCTCTCTTGTCTTACTGCTGTCACCTTGTCATAGAACTCCAGTAGGTTTGTGACACAAGATTTCCCGTCCCTGAAACCATGCTGATTGTCGTTAATAAGCTCATTCCTTTCTAGGTGCTCCACCACTCTTCTGATAATCTTCTCTACGACTTTGCATACTATACATGTTAGTGACACTGGTCTGTAGTTTAATGTTTCGTGTTTGTCTCCATTATTAAAAGTTGGGACTACATTTGCTGTCTTCCATACCTCAGGTAGTCACCCTGTTTCGATATATGTGTTGAAGATTGTTGTTAGTGGTACACATAGTGCCTCTGCTCCCTCTCTCAGGACCCATGGAGAGATGTTATCCAAGCCCCATCACCTTTGAGGTATCTAGTTCGCTTATCAGCCTTTTCACTTCTTCCTCAGTTGTATGTATTGTGTCCAACACTTGATGGTGTACCCCATTTCTCTGTCTTTCTGGAGTCCCTTCTGTCTTCTCTGTGAACACTTCTTTGAATCTCATGTTGAGCTCCTCACATTCTTAGCGGTCGTTTCTTGTGATCTCCACTCCTTCCTTCTTCAGCCTGATTTACCTGGTCCTTGACTGTTGTTTTCCTCCTGATGTGGCTGTACAACAGCTTCGGGTCAGATTTGTCTTTCGCTGCTGTGTCATTTTCGTATTGTCGTTGGGCCTCTCTTCTTACCTGTGCATATTCATTTCTGGCTCTACGACTTCTCTCCATATTCTCCTGGGTCATTTGCCTTCTATGCTTCTTCCATTCTCTAGCACACTTGGTTTTGGCGTCTCAAGACCTTTGGGTGAACCAAAAGCTCATCCTGGCTTTCTCATTATTTCTGTTACACTCTCCTCAGCTTCCTTGCATATTGTTGTTACATATTCCATCATCTCATTTACTGACTTCCCTGCCAGTTCTCTGTCCCACTGAACCCCATGCAGGAAATTCTTTATGTCTGTGTAGTCCCCTCTCTTGTAGTTTGGCTTCATTCGTCCTGCCCTTCCTGCATCTCTCTCCACTTGTAACTCTACTATGTATTCGAAGCTCAGAACCACGTGGTCACTGGCCCCGAGGGGTCTTTCATGTATGATGTCCTTAATATCTGCACTACTCAAGGTGAATACTAGGTTCAGTCTTGCTGGCTCATCCTCTCCTCTGTCTCTGGTAGTGAATCTTATGTGTTGATACATGAGGTTTTCCAGTGCCACTTCCATCATCTTAGCCCTCCACATTTCTGTGCCCCCATGTGGCTCTAGGTTCTCCCAGTCAATTTCCTTGTGATTGAAGTAACCCACAATCAGCAGCTTTGCTCTGCTCGCATGAGCCCTTCTGGCCTTATCGGCCAGTGTGTCAACCATCGCTCCGTTACTCTCATCATACTCTTGCCTTGGCCTCCTGCTGTTCTGTGGTGGGTTATACATCACTGCAATTACCACCTTAGGACCTCCAGACTGAAGTGTTCCTATTATGTAGTCTCTTGCTTCTCCTCTGTCTCCTCTCTTCAGTTCATCAAAATCCCATTGGTTTTTGATTAGCAGTGCCCCCTCTGTTCCCTCTGTCTTTCCTCAGGATCTGATATTCTGTTGGAAAGATGGTATCTGTTATCATTCCTGTGATCTTGTTTTCTGTGAGAGCTATGATGTCCAGTGATGCCTCTTTGATTCTTTCGTGCCTCTCCTCCCACTTATTTGTTATTCAAACAGTGTTGGTGTACTGTATCTCCAGTTTCCTCTCCAACACTGTGTTCTAGGGGGTGGGGTACCTGGCAGTGTGCTGTGTGATTCTACAGCATAGTGTGGGATGGGGGCTGTGTGGATTGTGGTTTATGTTCGTGCTTGTTGCTCTGCACTGATCTGGTTGTATTCTGCTGACTCTGTCCTTGTCTCTCTTCCTACTGCCTTTCGTTTCTGTGTCCTCTCCATCAGCTGCTGTCTTTCTGTTCTTGTTCTGTCACGGTCTAGGAACACCCTCTTGTATGATGATGATTCCTTCAGCCGTGGTTTCTCTTGCAGGATCCTCTTCCGAACCGTTTCTATCTTGAAAATCAGTTTGAACCCTCTATTATCTGAAAATTTACTATCTACTACTAGTAGTACTACTAGTACTACTGCTACTACTACTACTACTAATAATAATAATTCGTTGTTGATTTAATTGTCAATTAGGTTGTTGTTTTCAGAGGTTGTTCTTCAGAGAAGAAGAAGAAGAAGAAGAAGAAGAAGAAGAAGAAGAAGAAGAAGAAGAAGAAGAAGAAGAAGGAGAAGGAGAAGAAGAAGATGGAGAGGAATTTTTTTACTTCTTATTAGTATCCCCTGAGGGATCAATAACCCAAGGAAGCCACCAAGCAGTGTGGCTTAGTTATGTCATACTGTACCATGGTCCCCCAGGAAGCCACCAAGCAGTGTGGCTTAGTTATGTCATACTGTACCATGGTCCCCCAGGATGCCACCAAGCAGTGTGGCTTAGTTGTGTCATACTGTACCATGGTCCCCCAGGAAGCCACCAAGCAGTGTGGCTTAGTTATGTCATACTGTACCATGGTCCCCCAGGAAGCCACCAAGCAGTGTGGCTTAGTTGTGTCATACTGTACCATGGTCCCCCAGGAAGCCACCAAGCAGTGTGGCTTAGTTGTGTCATACTGTACCATGGTCCCCCAGGAAGCCACCAAGCAATGTGGCTTAGTTGTGTCATACTGTACCATGGTCCCCAGGAAGCCACCAAGCATAGTGGCTTAGTTGTGTCATACTGTACCATGGTCCCCCAGGAAGCCACCAAGCATAGTGGCTTAGTTGTGTCATACTGTACCATGGTCCCCCAGGATGCCACCAAGCATAGTGGCTTAGTTGTGTCATACTGTACCATGGTCCCCCAGGATGCCACCAAGCATAGTGGCTTAGTTGTGTCATACTGTACCATGGTTCCCAGGAAGCCACCAAGCATAGTGGCTTAGTTGTGTCATACTGTACCATGGTCCCCCAGGAAGCCACCAAGCAGTGTGGCTTAGTTGTGTCATACTGTACCATGGTCCCCCAGGATGCCACCTAGCAATGTGGCTTAGTTGTGTCATACTGTACCATCGTCCCCAGGAGGTCACCAAGCAGTGTGGCTTTGTTGTGTCATACTGTACCATGGTCCCCCAGGATGCCACCAAGCAGTGTGGCTTTGTTGTGTCATACTGTACCATGGTCCCCCAGGATGCCACCTAGAAGTGTGGCTTAGTTGTGTCATACTGTACCATGGTCCCCCAGAAAGCCACCAACAGCCTCCCAGGATGCTCTGGGTACAAGGTACCTGGTATCAGGTACCTACTTTCTGCTAGGTTTAACAGTGGCAGCAGGTGTTAGGAGACTTGCCCAGAATTCGACCCCGGTATTTTGCTTGTGAGCTCAGCTGCTGGGATGTGAGGTAAGATAAGATAAACAGGAAACCAACTTTGATTTAAAAAAAGGTGGGAGAGGAAGGAAGAGGAGGGAAGGAAGAGGAGGGGAAGAAGAGGAGAGGAGGAGGTGTAGGGAGGGAGGAGGGAGAGCCCCCTCCATCCCTGAGTGCCACCTCTAACACTGCCAGTTATAGCTCAGTGCCTGAGTGTGGCACACGTGTGTCTGGCCCTCCTGCCTTACCACCACCACCACTACTACCACCACCAACACCACTACTACCACCACCAACCACTACTCCACCACCAACACCACTACTACCACCACCAACACCACTACTACCACCACCAACACCACTACTACCACCACCAACACCACTACTACCACCACCAACACCACTACTACCACCACCAACACCACTACTACCACCACCAACACCACTACTACCACCACCAACACCACTACTACCACCACCACTACTACCAACACCACTACTACCACCACTACTACCACCACCACTACTACCACCACTACCATCACCACCACCCCTACCACCACCACTACTACCACTACTACAAAAACAACGAGAACCACCACCACCTCTACCAGCACAACCACTACCAGCCACACCACTATCACCACCAGCATCACTATCAGCCCCTCCACTACTACCACTTAAAATCAACACAACCAGTACAACTACCAGCACCACTGCTACCACTAACAGCACCACCACTGCCACTTACACCACAACCACTACAACTACTAGCATCACTACTATCACTACCAGCACTGCCACTAGTAGCTCCGCTAGTACCAGTACCACCACCACCACCAGTCCCTACTCCCTATCTTCCCAGTACACAAAATCCCAGTGCCATCAGTAACGTAATTGTGAGTGAACACTAAATTAAAAGACCACAGCAGACGCAGCATAACAGCAGACGCAGCAAAACAGCAGACGCAGCAAAACAGCAGACGCAGCATAACAGCAGACGCAGCAGAACAGCAGACGCAGTATAAGAGCAGACGCAACAAAACAGCAGACACAGCATAACAACAGACGCAGCATAATAACAGACGCAGCAAAACAGCAGACACAGCATAACAACAGACGCAGCATAACAACAGACGCAGCAAAACAGCAGACACAGCATAACAACAGACGCAGCATAACAACAGACGCAGCAAAACAACAGACACAGCATAACAACAGACGCAGCATAACAACAGACGCCGCAAAACAGCAGACGCAGCAAAACAGCAGACGCAGCATAACAGCAGACGCAGCATAACAACAGACGCAGCATAACAGCAGACGCAGCATAACAGCAGACGCAGCATAACAGCAGACTCAGCAGAACAGCAGACGCAGCATAACAGCAGACTCAGCAGAACAGCAGACGCAGCATAACAGCAAATGCTGCAGAAGAGTATCCAACAGCAGACGCAGAGTTTCGAGTCTGCTGTCCCACCACACACTGCTGCTGCTGCTGCTGCTGCTGTGGTGTATTATTGGCAACTAACTAAAGTACTCATACAACAGTTGCAGGGAGAATACATCAACAGCTGTATTAACACAGTAAGGGACCTTAGCAGAATGCTAATTTATCCAGTTCATTTATTTTTTCGACATTTCGAAATTAACATTGAAATTATATTTATAAGTATCAGCCATAAAATTAATAATCATAATCATTATTATTGTCACTAATAACATATTTTCTAATATTATTGTAATAATTATTATTACAGATAATATTTTGTAAAGTTTCATTAATTAGTTTTTTGGGTCGCTCTCCAGCACACTAAGGCAAGCCAGTTAAAGGACATTGTAGAAAGATAATTAGCTTAAGTGGCGGCTCAACGTCTCCGAAGCCACCCCCGAAGCCACCCCCGAAGCCACCCCCGGGTCGTCCCTGGGCTGTGGGAATTCAAGTAATGAGTAAATAATTGCCCCAAAGGAGCGTATATTTCAGCATTTCACTTTAGTAAATTAATGCTGTATAAGACACTTGTTTGGGCTCAATGGTCCATATATTACGCGGTGTATTGGTAAATCTAGGCATGATAGGACCTAACTATCTGCTGCAGCCGACCTAACTAGGTGCATAACTGTCTAGACTTACCTAGGTATTTGTATTGGACCCGCAAGTTTTTCCCTGGCTTGTGGTAGGGAAAATTTCACCCCGATATCGTTGTCTTGATTGAAGTGGTAGTGTCTCATGGTAGTGTCTCATGGTTGTGTCTCATGGTAGTGTCTCATGGTAGTGTCTCATGGTAGTGTCTCATGGTTGCTCTGTCATTTAATCAGTCGAGACTGTCCAAAACACGCTCTGTTACACTACAACCAAGATTTGTTCTTTCATGGTAATTTCACAACAGGAAGATCGCAATTCACTGTGTCATAGTTCTACCTCGAATGTTTGGGACTGTACAAGAATCAAAGGCACTATGCCTTTGTTTAGGGATATGACCGCACATACACGTTTCCCATTCGTCTCCTGAAGCCAATCTGATCCCTGCAGCGGACTTCGCCCTGGGCGCGACCCTAAATCACTGACTTCACCATATTTCCCTTCTTGCTTGACATCGTCACAGTGTTCAATACCAGTAATAGATTTCCTAATATCTATCTATCGGCGACAGTTCAATATTGTCCCACATTGTAAGTAAAGTGGTACAGGGTTTTCCTGTAATTTTCCTGCCAAGGTAAAGAGAGTCCTTTTTCTCATCTCAATGTCACTCGTACTGGAAAGAACACTGTGCTACAAGAGGTGACTGACGTGACTATGATCTGGTACTGCAAGACGACATTTGCCCCTTCCAGGAGGGTTCAGTCCCTCAAGTCCCTCAGGGATGATGAAGGGGACTGATATCCTCCTTTCTGGAGAAATTTTCTCCACAGATGGTATGCCCATGAATGTAGCTGGGTTTAGCGCACTCATATCACACACTGAGGTCCGTGGTTTGATCTCCGGGATGGGTGAATACATAGGGGCGTGTTCCTTACGACAACTGTTGTCCCTGTTCACCTAACAGTAAGTAGGTACCTGGGTGTTAGTGGACTGGAGTGGGTATCATCCTGGGGACAAAATTAACTTAATTTATCAGAAATACTCTGCCTAACAAAGGGCTTTCTATCTAGTATGTCACTGATGTCAGCTATGCTCTGTATAAGTTGTATCATGTACTTCTAGAAATAAAGATTATTATTATTATTATTATTCTAATACATGTAATCACTAGCTTTCGTCCCAGTCTTTTGTTGGGTACTTTATCGAACACCTTTTTGCAGTCTAAAAATATAGAGTTCACGCAACCCTCTCTCCCTCTCTCCCTCTCTCTCTCTCTCTATAAATATAAATCCACTTTCGGGGCCTAGTTCTTAGGTCTTTTGTGTAGACATATGCTCCTGCGCTATCCTCCACAGGGTGGATATGAGGTACACAATAAACTAGCCACTACTATCCACAGGATGGATATGAGGTACACAATAAACTAGCCACTACTATCCACAGGATGGATATGAGGTGCACAATAAACTAACCCCTACCATCCACAGGATGGATATGAGGTTCACAATAAACTAGCCACTACCATCCACAGGATGGATATGAGGTACACAATAAACTAGCCACTACCATCCACAGGATGGATATGAGGTACACAATAAACTAGCCACTACCATCCACAGGATGGATATGAGGTATACAATAAACTAGCCACTACCATCCACAGAGTGAGGTGCACAATAAACTAACCACTACCATCCACAGGATGGATATGAGGTTCACAATAAACTAGTCACTACCATCCACAGGATGGATATGAGGTACACAATAAACTAGCCACTACCATCCACAGGGTGAGGTACACAATAAACTAGTCACTACCATCCACAGGATGGATATGAGGTGCACAATAAACTAGCCACTACCATCCACAGAGTGAGGTGCACAATAAACTAGCCACTACCATCCACAGGATGGATATGAGGTACACAATAAACTAGCCACTACCATCCACAGGATGGATATGAGGTGCACAATAAACTAGTCACTACCATCCACAGGATGGATATGAGGTACACAATAAACTAGTCACAACCATCCACAGGATGGATATGAGGTACACAATAAACTAGTCACTACCATCCACAGGATGGATATGAGGTACACAATAAACTAGCCACTACCATCCACAGGATGGATATGAGGTACACAATAAACTAGTCACTACCATCCACAGGATGGATATGAGGTACACAATAAACTAGCCACTACCATCCACATGATGGATATGAGGTGCACAATAAACTAGTCACTACCATCCACAGGATGGATATGAGGTTCACAATAAACTAGCCACTACCATCCACAGGATGGATATGAGGTACACAATAAACTAGTCACTACCATCCACAGGATGGATATGAGGTACACAATAAACTAGCCACTACTATCCACAGGATGGATATGAGGTGCACAATAAACTAACCACTACCATCCACAGGATGGATATGAGGTTCACAATAAACTAGCCACTACCATCCACAGGATGGATATGAGGTACACAATAAACTAGCCACTACCATCCACAGGATGGATATGAGGTGCACAATAAACTAGTCACTACCATCCACAGGATGGATATGAGGTACACAATAAACTAGCCACTACCATCCACAGGATGGATATGAGGTACACAATAAACTAGCCACTACCATCCACAGGGTGAGGTACACAATAAACTAGCCACTACCATCCACAGGGTGAGGTACACAATAAACTAGCTACTACCATCCACAGGGTGAGGTACACAATAAACTAGCCACTACCATCCACAGAGTGAGGTGCACAAAAAACTAGCCACTACCATCCACAGAATGGATATGAGGTACACAATAAACTAGCTACTACCATCCACAGGGTGAGGTACACAATAAACTAGCCACTACCATCCACAGAGTGAGGTGCACAATAAACTAGCCACTACCATCCACAGGATGGATATGAGGTGCACAATAAACTAGCAACTACCATCCACAGGATGGATATGAGGTACACAATAAACTAGTCACTACCATCCACAGGATGGATATGAGGTTCACAATAAACTAGTCACTACCATCCACAGGATGGATATGAGGTACACAATAAACTAGTCACTACCATCCACAGGATGGATATGAGGTACACAATAAACTAGTCACTACCATCCACAGGATGGATATGAGGTACACAATAAACTAGCTGCTTCGGTGGCTAAACACGTCTCTACTGGCTAACTTTCTCATAGAACTCTAGCAGGGTTTCAAAGAATTAAGCTAACACGTTATCATCTGAACAGTTAAGTACAGACTACCGCTCGTGGTTCAGTTGACAGTCTCCTCATTTCACACACTGAGGGGCCGGGGATCGTTTCCTGCACCTGTGTAACATTGCGCATATTTCCTTACACCCGCTGTTCACCTAGCAGCAAGCAGGTACCTGGGTGTTAGTCATCTGTTGTGAGTCGCATCCTGGAAGACAGGATTAAAGGACCCCAACGGAAATAAGACACAGTCCTCGGGCGCTGACTTTCTTGGGTGACCCTGGCTGGTCAACCCTACCCAGGGTTAAAACCACATCAAAATTTTCCCCACTGGTAAAACCGGAGCAGTATGTGCGGGTTTTTTTGTGTATTGTTCCAGTCAGGGTATTATGAAAGAATAAGACGCTTACCTGCGGGGTCCATAAATAACAAAAAGGGTATTATGTCTTGTGTTCTTGATGGAGACTCGGCTCCACCAACTGGTAAACAATGATATATAGCAACATTTTCACGCTTTTTTTTTCCCCCAAACATGGCTACAAAATTACAGTTTTCTCCACTAATATTAAGTTATTGATAATTGTAAACATTAATTTCGACAAGGGAGGAAGGAATGGGTGGCCAGACACTATGTTTGGCGCATATACTTTACTCTAACAACTATCTTAAATAAGACACTTGTGCAACATTTGGGTATCTATTCTAGAAAAGTTTCACCAGTCAATGGCTTCTTCAGTCAAATGCAGAGAAAGGTGGACGATTTGGAGGAGTTTGAGGTAATCAGTCCCTCAACCTGGAGTCGATGTGATCAGTCCATCATTCAAGATTGATGGGCTGGATTTGCTTGATACGACTCGGCTTTTTTAAAATCAATTGGGAGGTTAAAAATCCCTCACACGAATAAACAGTTCTAATGCTATATTTATATTTTTATAATCTTAGTTTAAGACTTTTTCCAGTTTTCCCAAAGTAAAATTGATTGCATTTCGTACAAGGAATCTTACAGACACAACCATCACCATTTTGAGTGATTTCTAGATCAAATAGTTTCTATTATTTCAATCAATGACATAGTATGTTAGTTACCAGTTGACGAAGGCACTTGTCGATAGACACTTGACCTGGTGGTGGCTTTTTTCGTGTGTGTGTGTACTCACCTAATTGTGTTCACCTAATTGTGGTTGCAGGGGTCGATTCATAGCTCCTGGTCCGCTACAATACTCTCCAGACTATTCCACTTCCTGACAACTCTATGACTGTCAGTTCCTCTCAGAATTTTAAATGTCGTTATCATGTCATCCCCCCGTTTCTCTCTCCTGTCCTCATGTCGTCAAGTCGATTTCCCTTAACCTCTCCTCGTATGACAAGCTCCGGGATTAGTCTCGCTGCAAATCTTTGCTCTTTCTCTAATTTCTTGATATGCCTGACCAGGTGTGAGTTCCAAACTGGTGCTGCATACTCCAGTATGAGCCTGACGTACACGGTGTACAGAGTCCTGAACAATTCCTTACTGACGTGTCGGAACGCTATTTTTAGGTTTGCCAGTCGCCCATATGCTGCAGCAGTTATTTGGTTGATGTGCGCCTCATGAGATGTGCTCGGTATTATTTTTCACCCCAAGATCCTTTTCCTTGAGTGAGGTTTGCAGCCTTTGGCCCCCTTCTAGGAGCCAGTTGCTGGACCAGGCTTGTAGCCTGTCCAGATCCCTTTGTAGTCCTCCCTGATCCTCATCCGATTGAATTATCCTCACTACCTTCACATCGTCTGCAAACAGGGACATTTCTGAGTCTGTCCCTTCTGTCATGTCATTCACATATACCAAAACCAGCACTGGTCCTAGGACTAACCCCTGTGGAAGCCCGCTCGTCACCGGCGCCCACTCTGACACCTCGTCATATACCATAACTCGCTGTTGCCTTCCTGTCAGGTATTTTTTGATCCACTGCAGTGCCTTCCCTGTTATACCTGCCTGGTCCTCCAGCTTTTGCACTAATCTCTTGTGTGGAACTGTATCAAAAGCCTTTTTCCAGTCCAAGAAAATACAGTTTACCCATCTCTCTTTCTCTCTTGCCTTACTACCCTAACCTTGTCATAGAACTCCAGTAGGTTTGCGACAGGATTTTCCTTCCCTGAAACAGTGCTGGTTGTCGTTGATAAGCTCATTCCTTTCTAGGTGCTCCTCCACTCTTCTTATGATAATCTTCTCTATGACTTTGTATACTATACATTTCAGTGACACTGGTCTGTAGTTTAATGCTGCATGTCTGTCTCCTTTCTTAAAAACTGGTACTACATTTGTTGTCTTTCACACCTCAGGTAGTCGCCCTGTTTCGATAGATGTATTGAAGATTGTTAGTGATACACAGAGTGCCTCTGCTCCCACTCTCAGGACCCATGGAGAGATGTTGTCTGGCCTCATCGCCTTTGAGGTATCTAGCTCATTTAGCAGCCTCTTCACCTCCTCCTCGGTTGTATGTATTGTGTCCAACACTTGATGGTGTACCTCAGCACTCTGGCTTTCTGGAGTTCTTTCTGTCTCCACTGTAAATACTTCTTTAAATCTATTGTTGAGCTCTTCACACACTTCTCGGTCATTTGTTGTGGTTTCCCCTCCTTCCTTCCTCAGCCTCATTACCTGGTCCTTGCCTGTTGTTTTCCTCCTGATGCAACTGTACAACAGCTTCAGGTCAGACTTGGCTTTTGCTGGTATGTCATTTTCGTATTCTCGCTTTATCTGTGCATATTCATTTCTGGATCTTTAACTGATCTTCTTATTCTCATGGGTCCTTTGCCTTCTGTACTTCTTCCATTCTTTAGCGCACGTAGGTTTGGCCTCTCTGCACCTTTGGGTGAACCAAGGGCTCGTGCTGGCCTTCTCATTATATCTGTTGCCATTGGGTACAAACCTCTCCTCTGCTTCCTTGCATATTGCTGTCACATATTCCTTCATATCATTTACTGATTTTCCAGCCAATTCTCTTTCCCACTGAACCTTGAGCAGGAAGTTCCTCATGCCTGTGTAGTCCCCTCTTTTGTAGTTTGGCTTCATTCATCCTGTCCTTTCTGCTTCCCTCTCCACTTGTAACTCTACTATGTATTTGAAGCTCAGAACCACGTGGTCACTGGCCCCGTGAACTACTCAAGGTGAGTACAAGGTCCAGTCTTGCTGGAACATCCTCTCCTCTCTCTCTCTGGTAGTGTCCCTAATGTGTTGATGCATGAGGTTTTCCAGTAATACCTCCATCATCCATTCCTTCACGTTTCTTGGCCCCTGTGTGGCTCCAGATTTTTCCCAGTCAGTTTCCTTATGACTGAAATCACCCACACCAGTAGCTCTGCCCTGCCCACGTGGGTCTTTCTTGCCACTTCAGCCAGTGTGTCGACCATGTCTCTATTACTCTCATTATGTTCTTGTCTTGGCCTCCACTCCCTCTATTTCCTTTGTCTTTCCCCAGGAACCGATATACAGTTGGATAGATGGCATTTGATATCATTCCTGTGAGCTTGATTTCTGTGAGAGCTATGATGTCTGGTGATGCCTCTGTGATTCTTTTGTGTCACTCCTCCCACTTATTCATTATTCCATCAGCGTTGGTGTACCAAACCTTCAGTTTCCTCTCCAACACTGTATTCTGGGGGGTTTGTGGGGCTGGGGAAATGGGAGATCTGGCAGGGTGCTGTGGGGTTCTACTGTGTATGGTGGGGTGGGGGCTGCGAGTGTGGTTTGTTTTGGGGTAATGTGTTTGGTTCTGGGGATCTTTGGGTGTTTGTGCTTGTTGCCCCACTCGACTTTGGTTGTCCCCTACTGACTCAACCATGGTCTCTCTTGCCCCTTTCATCTTTGTGTCCTTTCTCTCAGCTTCTGTCGTTCTGTTCTCGTTCTGTTGCGATCTAGGAACACCCTCCATTAGCCATGGTTTCTCCTGCAGGTTTCTTTTCTACACCACTTCTATCTTGAAAATCACTTTGACCGATTTCTCAACCATGAGTATCCCCCTGTTCTCTGAAAATTTATCAGCTCAGTCATGTCCTCCTCTCCTGTTTGTTTGATGATATTTTCAATCTCTTTTTTTCTCTCTGCCGTCTTAGTATGTCCTCTCTTCGCTCTCCTGAAACCTGTGTATAAAGACTGACCTCTCCCTCTTCTCCTCCGATTGCTTCTCCCTCCACATCTCTGGGTCCCATTTATACATAGCCATTGCCTCCGGTGGTTTGTTTGGGTGTAGGTAAAGTGAGAGGCCCCCTCTGCAGGGGGCTGTTTCAGTCCGACTTGGCCCACCAACTAGACAGTGTGATGAGTTAAAATGCTCCAAGCTGGACCGAAACATCGTCACAAGTTTCATTCTTCTCTGTGTGAGTTATTTGTATAAGATTTCATTTAATTTTATTAGTCAGTGTTATTAAGTTCCCATGTTTAGCATAATTCAGATTTAATTGAATAAGCTTTCATAGGCATAAAATATTTTTTTCTGAGCGTTTTGTTGGATATTCATAAAATAATTATTCGTCTAGTGAAGTCGTGAAATTTTAATAATCTGGGGTGGGCAGTGTGAATTTCAAGGCTGCCATTCCTTCACTTATATCAAGAACTCCGCTAACTGCAAGTTTTCCGGCATATAAGACGCACTTTTTTCACTTCAGTCTTGGAAAAATCAACCTGCGCCTTATATGCTCAAGATCAGGGTCAAGGGTAGGTTTTGGGTTACGCTTTAGCAGTTGTTTACTAACGTTACGTTCCAACTGTTTGGAAACATCGTCTCATATGTACGTGCGTCTTATATGCCGGAAAATACGGTACTTTATAAGCAACTGATTGACCTTATCCAACAAACACACTGAGGAATACCAGGAAGCTTCAGGTGAAGCTGAACACAACAATGGGATCAAATAAGATGAACAGAACACAACAAGGGGATCAAATAAGATGAACAGAACACAACAAAGGGATAAAATAAGATGAACAGAGCACAACAAGGGGATAAAATAAGATGACCAGAACACAACACGGGCATAAAATTGTCAACTGTTACTTGTGTACTTGTGTACTTGTGTAGTACACTTAGATCATCCCAGCTACTTATAGTAAGGGACCCTTCTAGCCATGACGCCACGAGATACCCCACGTGAGCCGTATGCTAGAAGCCTGACTCTCAGTTCCACGCTAGGCATAGCAGACTCGACAGGCAGGTCTGGGTTCCCCTCAAGACTAATTATCCGCCTCCAACACATCCAATGTGTGTATTTCTTACTCCAATTATCTCCTGACGAACCCTCACGACTAAATAAGATGAACAGAACACAACAAGGGGATAAAAGATGAACAAAACACATCATGGGGATAAAAGAGGTCAAGTGGAATACATCATGGGGATAAAAGAGGTCAAGTGGAACACATCAGGGGGATAAAAGAGGTCAAGTGGAACACATCATGGGGGCTAAAGCGTGGTCAGATATTAGACTATTTTAGTGTTTCTAAATCTTCAGAAACGATTCCTGGACTTTACGTCACATTTGATATCAGTAAGCAATATATACATGTACTCACCTAGTTGTACTCACCTAGTTGTGGTTGTAGGGGTCGAGTCATAGCTCCTGTCCCCGCCTCTTCACTGGTCTCTACTGGGTCACTCTCTTTTCGCCATGAGCCTTATCATACCTCTTCTTGAAGCTATGAATGGATCCTGCCTCCTCTACATCACTTCCCAAGCTATTCCACTTCCTGACCACTCTGTGACTGAAGAAATACTTCCTGACTTACGAAATCGTAATAACGCTACACACTGGGTGGGGTTTCAACCCAGGGCGTAAAACTCAGGCCAGTGCGTAAGCCACTGGGCCAGGAGTTTTACTACTCACTCGCCATTGGTTCAAACCTCTTACGTTCCGTGGTTTATTTACTTGTATGTGTGTTTGAAAAATCTGTCGTTTCCAAGAAAATCAAACCTATTTTGTTTAACCTTTTAATTACTCTGAATTGAAAAGCGACCAGTTCACTAACTTTACCAAACTGCAAACAAGAAAATATTTGAATTAATGCCTCGGTTCCATGGTGGTCTAGTGAATGTGACAGAGACTCGAGTCTTTCTTCGAGTGTCTCACTGACCAACACTTTTCTTTTATCATCAAAATGATCTCGGAGAACTTTCAAGTCCGGGGCAGCATCGTGGACGTTCATGCTAGCATCCTGCAGCCTCTTTTGAATACGGTCAATGAGAATGATTACTTTGCGGTTATGACTGACACACTCGTTGTGGATGACACTTCGTCGGGATAAACATTCAAGCTGTGATAAATGGTGACTTGAAATTTATCACAGCTGCTGTGAAAGACATGACAGAGTCACAGGTGCTCTGGTACGCAATACTTTCCTAGATTGTAGATAAATGGTTCAGCAAACCGACAGGTTGATGAATTAGACACCTGTGCAATACTTGGGTATCTTCATAAAAATACCCAAGTGTTGTATATGTATCTAATTCATTATCCTTGACTGCTTGCAGAAATTTGGATTAAGGAGACGCAGATATACACTTTGACCACAAGTAATGATTCAGACGCTGACGCAGTTAGTGAAATAATGAAGCAATATGCAGGAGATGATAGATGATGCAGAAGATGATAGATGATGCAGAAGATGATAGATGATGCAGGAGATGATAGATGATGCAGAAGATGACGATGGTGGCCAGACTTAGATTATCAGGGAGGATAATCCAGCAGATAATGATTCTTCTTTTACTCTTATGGAAATTGAACAAACACAAAATCATGGCACAACAGCAGCTGATGGTGAAGGATGAGACACTTGTGTAACATTCCACCAGCCACTGACTTCTTCACTCAAACATACATCAACAAGTATTGTTGATAATGGTATAAAATAAATACAAGTTGATGATTAAGACACATGTGCAACAGTTGGGTATCTTTATTGATGAAACGTTTCACCTACACAGTAGACTTCTTCAGTCAAATACAGAGGCAGCAGATGAGGGACTGATTACAACATCTATTTCATTCATACTTGTTGTCTCTGTATTTGACTGAAGAAGTCTACTGTGTAGGCGAAACATTTCATCAATAAAGATACCCAACTGTTGCACATGTCTTAATCTTCAAATAAGAACATAAGAAAGGAGGAACACTGTAGCAGGCCTATTGGCCCATACTATGCAAGTTCTGCTCAAACCCAAACCTACTAACAAATAAACTTCTTATGTTCTTATTTTCAATGCTACCCAAGGAATATGTTTTGATAGCCATATTAACTAATGTTAATATCCAACTCCTCTCACTCAACCTAAATCTGAAGCTACCCAAGGTTTTAGCTTCAATAACCCTACTAGGCAGACTGTTCCACTTATGGACTACTCTATTTCCAAACCAATCCTTTCCTATATCCTTTCTAAATCTAAACTTATCCAATTTGAATCCATTTTTTCGAGTTTTTTCTTGGAGGGATATCCTCAGCACCTTATTTATATCTCCTCTTTGAAAGATGAAGAGGAGTTTGAGGTAATCAGTCCCCCAGTCTCTCAATCTTGATTAGACTCAACACATTGACTCCAGGCTGAGGGACTGATTACTTCGAACTACTCCTCTTCTCCCACCGTTTTTCTCTGTATTGGACTGAAGACGTCACTAGCTGGCGAAACGTTTCCTCAGTAAAGGATGGGAATCAGCCTATGAAATGTTAGGTAAAAGGACACAAGTGCAGCTAATGAGAAAATTTTATTGTGGCAACGTTTCGCTTTCCAGGAGCTTTGTCAAGAAGTTACAAACAATACAAGTTCATGCTCATGTAGGTTCGCCAGGACGGGCTCTGGCCCGGGTCTTCTCCATGTGGTGACCCAGTAATGGCTCCCAAAGAAGTGTCAGAGTTTGTACAAGTGATGTATCATTTACAGCTCTCTGGTGGGGGCAGCCCTGTGACAAGGGCGCGGTGAGTCTTCTTCAGGTCTAGAGAGTACCGTTTACAACCCTATGGCGAAGCCAGCCATATGTCAAGGGCGCGGTGAGTCTTTGAACTCCATCGGAGCCATTTCTGGCACTCAAGTGTCAGAACGACTCAGGAGACTCTCTGGAGGTGTGTTGAACATCTGACGTCTGACAGAAGTGATCTCCAAAGCAATACAAGATGTTCATGTTCATGTAGGTTTGCCATGATGCCTTGACCCTTGCTGCGGTTTGGACACCGAGGTTCCGTAGCCTCTCCTCTTTTTAGTTTATCCAAACAGTTCTTGGTCGGGTGAGACCCGCTGCAGTTGCCACATACTTCTTTAAACTGACATCGGGCCCTGAGGCGGTTATACCTCTGGCACCTGAAGCACCTCAAAGGTTCTGGGTTGTACGTCCTGATCTAGTATTTTTCCCATCAATCATGATTCATTTGAGCTGGGAGAGGTCCTCTATGTTGGATCAAGACCTGCCTCGTAGGTAAGTTGCCGTCCTTCTTGGCTCGGAGTCGCTAGACATGAAGAGGCATGTCTAGCGGATAGCGCATTAAAACGCCTATGGATTTTAGCTCTGTGAGAATGAGTGGTGATTCGAGGTCGTTAACTTTCTGCAGTGCCTCATAGGACTCTGTTTCAGGGAGTGAGAATAAACTCTCCTGTCAGATTTGGGAACACTGATATCTTCAAGCCGTATTTATTGCCTACGGATGGTTTAACTTGACTGATCTGCAAGGAAACACTGTGCCTTCCCTTGGACTTTGAAGATCGTGCTTCCTGCCAACCTTCGTCATACGGTATTTCTGTGGTTGTGATGGGCATTTTTTCATCAATATCCATTTCACTGGCCAGGCTGGTTTCACTCGCATGGTTGTCCCGAGGGTGTCCAGTGAGTGGTCTCGCAGCTTCTTCGCCAGAACTGCGCCCCACATTTTTTAATCCGAGTCCTCTGTTGTGTCCTTGGAACACTGTGTCCTGAACACTGTGTCCTTGGAACACTGTGTCCTTGGAACACTGTGTCCTTACGGAAGAAGCCATGTGCTTGTGTCTGCCTCTCGATCACTTCTAAACTTCCGACGATGAGGAACAACATAAGGACACAGAATGAGGTGCAAGTCATAATATAATAGTTGTAGGTAGTAGTAATACTAGTTGTAGGTAGTAGTAATACTAGTTGTAGGTAGTAGTAATACTAGTTGTAGGTAGTAGTAATACTAGTTGTAGGTAGTAGTAATACTAGTTGTAGGTAGTAGTAATACTAGTTGTAGGTAGTAGTAATACTAGTTGTAGGTAGTAGTAATACTAGTTGTAGTTAGTAGTAATACTAGTTGTAGGTAGTAGTAATACTAGTTGTAGGTAGTAGTAATACTAGTTGTAGGTAGTAGTAATACTAGTTGTAGTTAGTAGTAATACTAGTTGTAGGTAGTAGTAATACTAGTTGTAGGTAGTAGTAATACTAGTTGTAGGTAGTAGTAATACTAGTTGTTGGTAGTAGTAATACTAGTTGTAGGTAGTAGTAATACTAGTTGTAGGTAGTAGTAATACTAGTTGTAGGTAGTAGTAATACTAGTTGTAGGTAGTAGTAATACTAGTTGTAGGTAGTAGTAATACTAGTTGTAGGTAGTAGTAATACTAGTTGTAGGTAGTAGTAATACTAGTTGTAGCAGTACATAGATGATGAACCTTCATCATCTCTGAGGTATTAGCAAGAAATCCTTCTCAAAACAATAAATCCAGCCATCACATAGCTGCTGCTACTACTACCACAAGTACTACTACAACTACCACTGGTATTATTACTACTACTACTTACAATGATTATATTATGCCTTGCATCTCACTCTAATACTTATATATACCCTCTGTGTCCATGTATTGTTTATAATGGCTTGACAAAGCTCCTGGAGAGCGAAACGTTGCCACAATAAAATGTCACATTAGTTGCACTTGTGTCCTTTTACCTAACATTTTGTGGGTAATTCCACCAACATTAACATCCTATGAAATGATGAAAAGTGTACAGGAATACAGACTCTTTTTATGCCCAATAGGTCTTGTTAATGAATATCCCTTGCTACCAAAGGACGTCTGGGAAAATACTGAAAACCTATTATCGTTTAAAACCTAGTTATGACACCATAATTGCTTTCCAAATAGGGCGTGTGACAGCTCTGTAATGTTCCAGGGCGAGCACCTAAACTGGAACCCGCTTCTCTCCAAGTGTTGTGTAGTGTCATGGAAAAGCGAGTCAGCTGTGCTCAACAGTGCTATCTTCCTCTGGGAAATATGTCTGGAGCCAAGATTTCAGCTGGCTTTAATGGAATCACAAAAAGATATTGCCAAACTACGCTGCAGAGTAATGTGGAAGAGGATCACAATGCTGGAAAACTCACAAGGCGAGGACGACCCCACAGATCCAGGACGACACTAAACTTATTACTGTGGTGCGTTGATCAGACACTGTTTACTGCTGCCGTCACCCGAAAGAAGAACCGACTTCATAGTTCCAAAGTCGATTCTATCATTATCTGAATTAATAATACAGTGGTACCCCGGTTTTCATCAATAATTCGTTCCAGAATGCTGTTCGAATGCCGTTACCGAACGAATTTGCTCCCATAAGGATAAATGTAAATTAGATTAGTCATTTCAGACCCCCAAAAATACACTTACAAAAGCACTTACATAATTGTTCGACTTGGGAGCAGTACGAAAACCGGGGTTTTTCGTAGTGCTCGTCACTAGGCATAAGGGGAATTACCTTCAAGAGGAAGCTGGACAGATACTTTAAGTCGGTGCCGGATCTGACGGGCTGTGGTTCGTATGTTGGACTGCGTTGATTAGGCCCTGATCCACCGGGAGGCCTGGTCATGGACCGGGCCGCGGGGGCGTTGACCCCGAAAATACCCTCCAGGTAGACTCCAGGTAGGTAGAGAGGTATAGATCTGTGTATATACACCATAAGGCGTGTATGTATTAGTGTACGTATATATTTGTCGGTACATGTATACCAAGGGGTGTATATCTCTCAGTATACATACACTCTTATATTTTAATTCCAATGGTAATGTACGGATGACACGCAGGCTTAAGACCTTCTACTAGATGGACCTTAATCTTAACAAATCAACAAGCTGAAACAAATGACGTTGTCAGTATCTGTATTTGGTACCCCACATGGGTGGCGAGCTGAGAGAGGGAGGCCTGGGTGAGAGAGGTTGGGGGGGGGGGAAGAAATCAATAGGTACACGTGCCTGCCGGACACCAAATACCAAGGACACCTTTGTAATTCATCGGGAAAATATTATAAAACGAGCATGATGAACGTGGTGTATAAGGTGAGCGGTGTATGCATCATAGCAGCTAGACAGCGGCCTTCCGGTATAAGTGACACGACGTTTGTGGGTTAGTGTAGTGTGTGTGGCAACTGGTGGTGTTTGAGGCTTCCATATGAAGCTTCAGTCTCCCCTCAGCCTTCCACATGAGTGGTACATCTTGCTCCTCCCTCTAATACTCCCCTTCAACCTTTCCCTCTCAGCACCTCCTGTCGAGGAAACTGACAGCAAGTAACTATCACCACCTCGAGTAAGGCTACAAATGTGTGTGTGAATACAGGTCGAGTGAATCTAGGCAACTGTGGCATACACCTCATCTGTGCTGCAGGTATCAGTAGAACCAATGTGACTGGAGGTTCTTCTCAACACTAAGTGCAACATGAGTATGCTGCAGTGCTGTAGCCAGTGTTTGCAACAGTGTGAGCGTTGCTTATGAGTGGTGGGGAGACAAATGTTGCAAGTAACGAGGTGTTCCGCTCTGCCGTCCCCTGACTCTATCCCTGCAATTGTATTCCACACTCCATATTACAGGTAATATTCCATGTTTTTTCCCCTCGGGAATACTTACTATATGCTAAAACACTTTAAGGCATAACCATTATACATTAAGAAGATAATTTAGCTCTCACTAAGCAAAATTAACCACAAATATGACGAAGAACGAGAGGAGATGAAGGCAGCATCAGACGTAGGAATATACTGTATTTAAGGATATACTTAATCAAACATAGCGTAGTGAAGTATAGTCTTAAAATCCGGATTATAATTCATTAAATGTTGACGGCTTTAAATATGGCTTCATGAACTACTGTGTGTATCTGTCATTGTATATTCAATGTACCTTAAACCCTGTCTAGGGAATAATATATTCTTGCCTGGTCATAAACATGTATTAATGTTATTACAATTGTTAGTATTACAATTATTTTTATTATTATTAAAATTATTATTACAATTATTATTATTATTATTAATAATACAATTATTATTAAAATTATTATTATTACTATTATTATTAAAATTATTATTACTATTATTATTAAAATTATTATTATTATTATTATTATTATTATTATTACAATTATTATTAATACAATTATTATTAATACAATTTTTATTATTAAAATTATTACTACAGTTGTTATTATTACAAATATTTTTATTAAAATTATTACAATTATTATTATTAATACAATTGATATTATTAAAATTACTATTATTACAATTATTATTATTATTACAATTATTGTTATTGTTATTATTATGATCATGTAAGCGTTAAACCACCATCTGGATGAACAAGCTCTAAACCAGCATCTGGATGAACACGCTCTAAACCAGCATATGGATGAACACGCTCTAAACCGAGCCAACTAATTTGCAGTCAATGTAACTAGAGGTATTAAGAATTCATTGAGCGCCTCAGCAACACGCGTCTTGCGTTCCTCACCTCATTGAGTCGATCTTTTTAGACTGGCAGACGTAGATCTTAAGTGCGAAGCCTGACGTCGACATGTGGGTTATTAAGGGCGAAATTTACATGTATTCTAACACTAAAATGACTCTTTTGGTTCTAAAATAAGAATTAAAGTGAAATCTTAGTCGATATACTCTGAAATATATATTAAATACCTCTCGGTGTGTATACGTTGACATATAACCTGGTGTATATACACTGTGAGATACATATTGGTGTATATAAATTAAAAGATACTTTTTGGTATGTAAATATTAAGAAATGCCTAAGTGTGTTTATACATTGAAAGATACCTTAGTGTATTTATAGTTAGATATAAATTTCGGTGTATATACGTTAGTTACCATTTGGTGTATATACATAGATACATACTTGGGTGTGTATACATAGGCATACACCTCTTGGTTTATGCTACACACTAACAGCACCTTTCAAGGCAGGTGACATTGCTGACCTCGACAATGTACAGAGAACCTTCACGGGACACATAACTGCGATAAAACACCTTAATTACTGGGAACGCTTGAAGTTCCTCAACCTGTACTCCCTAGAACGCAGGCGGGAGAGACACATGATTATATACACTTGGAAAATCCTAGAGGGATTAGTACCAAACTTGCACACGAAAATCACTCCTTGTGAAAGCAAAAGACTCTACAGACGATGCAACATCCCCCCAATGAAAAGCAGTGGTGCCACTAGCACGATAAGAGACAATACGATAAGTGTCAAGAGCCCAAGACTGTTCAACTTTTTTCCAGCATTCATAAGGGGGATTACCAATAGACCCCTGGCTGTCTTCAAGAAGGCACTGGACAGGCACCTAAAGTCAGTATCTGACCAGCCGGGCGTGGTTCGTACGTCGGGTTGCGTGCGGCGAACAGTAACAGACTGGTTGATCAGGCCCTGATCCACCATGAGGCTTGGTCACAGACCGGGCCGCTGGGGCGTTGACCCCCGAAACCCTCTCCAGGTATATATATATATATATATATATATATATATATATATATATATATATATATATATATATATATATATATATATATATGCAAGACAACCACTATGAAAAAATAGAGGAATTCCAAGCGCTTTCGTGACTACTCACATTATCAATATATATATATATATATATATATATATATATATATATATATATATATATATATATATATATATATATATATATATATAACCACGAACAAGTGGTATTGATCACTAACAACACTGTGACTAGCCAAGAACTTGAACCCATGCTGCTTTGGCCCACCTCATGGTGAGCGAAAACCCATGACGCTCTAACCCACAGGACCACGCAATCCTACAAGAATGACGCACCCAGCCAAGGTAGCATGGGTTAGAGTCCTTGGCTAGTTGCAGTGTTGTTATTGATCAATACCATTCGTTCGTGGTTACAATAATATAAAATACTGTTCGTTGGGCCACCATGGGGCCACAGCTGAGGAAATTTCTTCAGAGGAGGAGGAAGAGAGAGGGAAGAATATGCCTTCTTCAGTGATTAAGGACGTGTGCAAAGTGGAGTGAGTTGCAAAGTTTTGTGGAGAAATATCACCCTAACAAAGTTGTTGCAAGCCGTGTCTGCAACATGTTCAATGGCAATGCCTTGTCGCATTTTAGGCA
This sequence comes from Cherax destructor, assembly GCA_009830355.1. Lineage (NCBI taxonomy): Eukaryota > Metazoa > Arthropoda > Malacostraca > Decapoda > Parastacidae > Cherax > Cherax destructor. The sequence goes on along the minus strand of WNWK01002425.1, from coordinate 137,551 downwards.
AATCTTAAAGAGACGCCAGAAACAGACCTCTCTGGACAATTTTTTTGTGCGACAGTGGTGCAGTGCCTCTCAAGCTGGTCCTAGTGTCAGTAGAAGACAAAGAATGGAAGTAACCCTGGTACCTGAAGTAGCCTTGGTACCTGAAGTCCTTATGGACGGGGATTCCCCTTACAAACAATAACCTCTCCTCCTCCTCCTCCTCCTCCTCCCTCTCTCCTCCTCGCCGTCTTCCATACGCCAATAAAAGTCATCTTTAAAGCTAAAAGTAATGTTAAATGTTCATTTGTTCATTTCATTAGTCATTTTTTCCCCTTGTTTTCTGTATGTAAAACTATAGTTATTATGTATAAAATGTATTTTTGTTAATATATTTGGGTGTCTGGAACTAATTAGGTGGATTTACATTATTTATTTTGGGAAATATTGCATTAGTTTTCGTACGATTCGGTTTCCGTCAGACTTTTTAGAACGGATTAATCACGAAAACCGAGGTTCCAATGTATATATATATATATATATATATATACATCAAGGATAATGTGAGAATCACGAAAGCACTTGGAAGTTCACTATTCTTTTCCAAGTGGTTGTTCTACATATTGTAATATCACTTGTTTACTGTGATCGTAGACTGAGAAACACACCTTCCGGTGTACTTAACGTGAGAAACAACCCTGGAGGTGTAGGTAAACAGAGATGCTTCATCTACACATAGTTAATATTTTAAGAGAGTTTTCACAATGACTAGCATGTACACAGGAGGAGAGTTGTGTGCAGGGAATTAAAATGTCACAACTTCTGTCGTTGCCAGAGAAAGCAGCGGTTTATTGATCACACGTTGTCTGACCCGCCAACTGGTTTAGGCACAGAAGAAAAGCTCTCTGCATGTTATCATGGCAACGCAGAAACAAGATAAACCAGCTGAGGATTAGTTGTATGTGCAGGAAACCTTAATGTTGTTTTTGCAATAACTGTGACATGTGTAATTGAAGAGTCAGAACGCGCGTGTCGATGGTTACGTTAATAGGGTTTTTAAAGCGTATCGACTAAACTAAGGTCATTAAGACTACACGTAACCTTTTAACCACCAGACAAGAATACTTTAATCCCTAAAAATAGGCTTAAAGACATACACTTCTCGGTGTATATATCTTATTCCTGACGAATGTCACGTGCAAGGGTTTAAGTTGTTCCATGTAATAAAATAACTGGAATTGGAGATAGCCAGGCGCTGTGTCCGAGGAAATATGAATTGCTACGTAAGAAACACGTATAAGGACTGAAGGAACACACAATCACTGGGGAGAATTTCTAGAAAGATATGAAACAATGATTGTATGTTATACCGGAACTTAGAAAGCTGCTGTGATAGACTACTCTGAGGTGAACTTAGAAATCAGCCATGGTAGACTACTCAGTGATGAGCTTAGTAAGTAGCCATGGTAGACTACATAGTGACGAACTTAGTAAGCAGCCATGGAAGACTAAGTGACGAACTTAGAAGCAGCCATGGTAGACTAAGTGACGAACTTAGAAGCAGCCATGGTAGACTAAGTGACGAACTAAGAAGCAGCCATGGTAGACTAAGTGACGAACTTAGAAGCAGCCATTATAGACTAAGTGACGAACTTAGAAGCAGCCATGGTAGACTAAGTGACGAACTTAGAAGCAACCATGGTAGACTAAGTGACGAACTTAGAAGTAGCCATGGTAGACTAAGTGACGAACTTAGAAACAGCCATGGTAGACTAAGTGACGAACTTAGAAGCAGCCATGGTAGACTAAGTGACGAACTTAGAAGCAGCCATGGTAGACTAAGTGACGAACTTAGAAGCAGCCATGGTAGACTAAGTGACGAACTTAGAAGCAGCCATGGTAGACTACTTAGTGACGATGTTGCTATGGCAACAAGGAACAATGATGTAACAATATTGGGAAATTATAACAGCAGGTTATGTTCCGGACTACTGCAGTACAGGAGGGCCCTGAATCATAGCCTTTTTCATTTCCAAATGCATATAAAAGCCTGATAACATGTGTACATTATCATATATTAAGTGATCAATATAGTTAGGCCTAAAAAATGCATATACAGTACACACGTTACTTACCTTAAAATTTTCATTCTGAGCTCATAGTGAGTGGTGAATATATTTATTATAGGAAGTCTGAATAAAGAATGGGTATAATTGAAAACTGCTGTATTAGCGAAACACTATTAAACGAAGCGCTGTAAAGCGGGGCCTGCTTGTACCTGACTTTGCACTCTCTTTGCAATAATAATAAAAATAAAAATATAATAAAAATAAATAATAATAGTAATAATAAAATAATATAATAGTAAATAATAATAATAATAATAATGGTTTACTGATAAAAAAAAAATACTTATAGGGAATAGAAAAGCTCTCAGCGCCTGAGATTCGATCCAAGAAACAGGAGAGCAGCTCCAGTTCCTAGGATCAGGAGCCCTACAGCAGCACCCTCCGGGAAGGGAAGGCAAAAATAACCGGTTTCCCGGTTATTTCTCGGGTTTCAGAGGTGTGGTAAGTTTCATGTAGCTGGTCATACCAGTCTCTACAAGGCGGATGAAGTGCTCTTGATCCAAGGCACTGGAGCTACCAAACCCTTCTCACCCCCCACTGCCTTCTCTGGAACACTGCAGCAGGCCTACTGGCCCATACTAGGCAGCTCCTTCTCAAACCCACTAATAAAAATATTTGCCCAACCCATTTTGAATAATAATAATAATAATAATAATAATAATAATAATAATAATAATAATAATAATAATAAATTTAGTGTTTATTTTAGAGAACAGACTTTAAACCCTGATAAACCAATCAGAGTGCAATAACCAGTTTTATATTAGGCCTCCACACCGCGCACTGGCAACACTGCTGAAGAGGAAATTATTCTAATCATAACCAAGCGATAAACCCGTAAGGGGTCACACAGCACTGGGTGAAGAGGGAAAAACGATAGAGAACTGATATTTCTTAGGTATCCCCTATACAGGGATACCTTTCACGGGGATTCCCTTCTCGGGGATACCCTTCACGGGGATAACCTACACATTACGTTAATTCCTTCGATGAGTTTCGAGAGTTTTTCTACTCTCGGAGCCCGGCCATGGGCCAGGCTCGTCGGGTGCTTGCCTGGTCAACCTGGCTGTTGCTGCTGGTGGCCTGCTGACCCACATATTCATCACAGCCTGGTTGATCTGGCACCTGTTGAAGATACTTGTGCAGTTTCCTCTTGAAGCCTTCTACACTTGTTCCAGCAGTGTTTCTGATATCTTCTGGTAAGCTGTTGAATAATCTGGGGCCACGAATGTTGATACAGTGTTCCCTTACTGTGCCCACCTCACCCCTGTTTTTCACTGGGTTTATTTTACACTTCCTTCCATATCTCTCACTCCAGTATGTTATGGCAGTGTGCAGATTTGGGACCAGGGCCTCGAGTACTTTCCAGGTATATATCATCATGTATCTCTCTCTCCTCCGGTCCAGTGAGTACATGTTCAAGACTTGAAGGCGTTTCCAGTCTTACTGGCGTTTCCAGCCTTACTGGCGTTTCCAGCCTTACTGGCTTTATGCGAGCGTAAACGATCTCTGTATTTGTTCCAGCTTTGATATTTCTCCTGCCTTGAAATGGGTTGTCAGCACTGAGCAATATTCTAAATGAGGGAGCACTAGCGACTTTAAAAGTGTCACCATCGGCATTATTTCCCTTGTTTTGAAAGTTCTCAATACCCACCCCGTCCTGGCTGTTGTGACCTTTATCTTATTATGTTCTTTGAAAGAAAGGTCAGCTGACATAATTATTTGCAAGTCGTTTACGTGTTCCTTTCGTTCTTCTTGAGTTTTGTATATAGTGTTCCTTTTGAGTTCTTCATTCTTTCCATACCTAAGCAGCTGAAACTTATCACCATTGAACGTCATGTTGTTCTCCACTGCCCACTGGAAGACCCTGCTTATGTCCTCCTGTAATTTTTCAGTGTCCTCTACCGTAGTGACTTTCATGCTTATTTTAGTGTCATCTGCAAATGATGATACAAAACTGTGACTGGTGTTTTTATGTCTGCTATGAGGATAAGAAACAGCAGTGGTGCCAGGACTGTGCCTTGGGGCACTGAACTTTTTACCTCGCTGATGCTGGAGTAGGAACCCGAAAATCCATTTGCCTACCTTCCCCGTAATACCCATGGCCCTCATTTTGTGTGCAGTCACCCCATTATCACATCTGTCAAACGCCTTCGCAAAGTCTGTGTATAAACCATCTGCGTTGATTTACCATTCACGGGGATACCCAACACGGGGATACCCTATCCTTCGAGGGGATACCTTACATGAGGATACATTACACGGGGATACCCTTTACGGGGATACTCTTCATGGGAATACCCTTCACGGGGATACCCAACACGGGGATACCCTATCCTTCGAGGGGATACCTTACATGAGGATACATTACACGGGGATACCCTTTATGGAGATACTCTTCACGGGAATACCCTTCACGAGGATACCCTCCACGGAGATACTCTTCACGGGAATACCCTACACGGGGATACCCTCCACGGGGATCCCTACACAGGGATACCCTCCAAAGAGATACTCTTCACGGGGATACCCTGCACGGGGATACCCTGCACGGGGATACCCTGCACGGGGATACAATTCAACCACATCAATACACTTGTAATGGCCGCCGTCCTCCACCTCCCTCTCGTCACAACTGTAAACACCAACTCATTCACCGACAATTTTAAACCTTTTTATCCACTTTTTTTTCCATTTATTGCATTATATTATCGAAGAAATTTGCTTTACACTAAGGCATGTTAAAAACACTGGATTAAGACAGTGTCCAACAGCTGGGTTGGTAGCCCACTCATCTCACACACTGAGGTCCCTGGTTCGTTCCCCGGTACGGGTGGAAACATTGGACGTGTTTCGTTAAGATAACTGCTGTCCCTGTTCACCTAGCAGTAAGTAGGTACCTGGGTGTTAGCTGACTGGTGTGGGTTGTATCCTGGGAACAAAACGAACCTAAGTTGCGGCATATGCTCTGCATAACCATAGACTTTGTATATAGTATGTCATTGATGTCAGCTATGGTCTGTATAAGTTGTATCACGTACTTGTAGAAATAAAAATTATTATTATAGCTTCCATAATAGCCTAGCAGCCACAAAAACTAAAATATGTACTCAGTGAGGTAGTCAAAATGCTTAATTTTCTCAAGACCACTCAGTACTAGGATAGTAAGTGCACTGTGTGACGACCTGAGAAGTTTACATAAAAAATACAACTGTTTTAATACCCAACTTTGAGAATGTTGACTCGGCTCTGCAAGTTGCAAGTGTAAATAGATTTTTTTAAGTGTATGGTGCTATTGAACCAGCACACAGGTTAAGGAGTCGAGGCTACTGTCTCCAAAGTTCTTATTGTTGACTACATCCTCGGCCTCTTGTTCTTTGGTTGGTGGTTGTATACCATGTTTATTATCATTATTGGACCTCCACTTCTTTATTTCAATTATTTAATCTTTGAATTCCTGTTCTTCATAATTTTCTGCTCCATTTCTCTAAACAGTAATCATTAAAATATCAGATATTTTTAGAATAGCATTAAAATTCCCGTAGTGGGAAAATCCAAGTACACTTTCGCTGGTAGTGGGAAAATCTAAGTACACTTTCGCTGGTAGTGGGAAAATCTAAGTACACTTTCTTGGTAATTCCTCACAACTTCAAAACTAAGACTTTTGACGTTTTCTTCTATACCTGGAGGGTGTTCCAGGGGGTCAACATCCCCACTGCCCGGTCTGTGACCAGGCCTCGTGGTGGATCAGGGTCTGATCAACCAGGCTGTTACTGCTGGCCACACGTAAACCGACGTACGAACCACTCCCCGGCTGGTCAGGTACTGACTGTAGGTGCATGTCCAGCGCCTTCTTGAAGACAGCAAGGGGTCTATTGGTAATCTCCCTTATGTATGCTGGGAAGTGTGCATAAAGGGGATTATACTTATTGTGTTGTCTCTTAGCGTGGTCGTGACGCTCCTGCTTTTCATTGGGGGAATGTTGCATTAAATGGTTGTGTAAATTTCGGTGTTGAACACAGGCATTTCTTGAGTCGTCAGATCTGCCTGCGTACTGGTGTTCTGAAATGCGTGTTTGTAGGTCTCTGGATGTTTCGCCAACGTATAATTTGCTGCAGCCATTACAAGGGATTGTGTATACCCCTGCCGTGGATTGAAGCTTTTCCTGTCTGTTACTGGTAATGTCCTTAATGGTGGTGGATGTGGAGGTGGATACTCGGAATGAGGTCTTAGAAAAAATGTTGGAAACTTGTTTGGAAATGGAGTTGGTGGGAAGGACTATGTATCTCTTCTCAGCAGTGTCTTCTCTGGGTGTGTTGAAGATGTTTAATGCCCGTCGTCTGCAGTCTCTAATGAAGTGACGAGGATAGTGAAGTTTGGAAAACTTGTTCAATGAGGGAGCATTCTTCTTCAAGGAACTCACTGCTGCAGATTCTGAGTGCGCGCAGGAAAAGCCTATAATTACACCACGTTTAATTTTGGTGTCGTGGTGAGAGTAGAAGTGGAGAAGATCGTGTTGATTGGTAGGTTTTCGATAGACTTTAAAACCATCTCAACACACAGTACCCCAGTCATACCTCGACGTTACATCATTGCATTCTAAAACTTTAGCAGAAGACACGACCATCAGGGTTACCACCGCTGATAAAGGAGGTGGTGTCGTAATCTTGAACACTGACGATTACAGGAACAAAATGCTTAATCTACTTAATGACCCAGATACCTACAAACCTCTCACTACTAATCAAGTGGACAACCTCACCAAAACATTTCTTCACAAGACTCGCCGCATTCTGAGGGAATCAGAACTAGGAAGAAACTCTACACACCATTCCCAGCAACCCCAGACCTGCCAGAATGTACGGTCTGCCAAAACTCACAAACCAGGTATCCCATTGAGGCCCATATCCTCGGAATAGGCAGTGCTCCCACCAAATCTCAGGAATTCTCGCTAAACACCTCTCCAAACTTTTGGGCACCATCAGTCCAGCACATCTCAAACACTCTGGTGACCTTCTCAATCGCATTCGCAACATCAACATCAGAAACAAGAAACTCTCCAGCCTTGATGTAACATCCCTATTCACCAAAGTACCTACTACACAAGCTATCGATCTCTTGCGCAGGAAAATTGACGACTCGCTTGATCTTCCTCTCCAGCCAGCGATTTCATCGACCTTGTTGAACTATGTGTGGCTTTACATGTTTCTTTCGAAAACCAACTCTTCAGCAAACTTTTGACTACCCATGGGATCGCCACTTAGTAGCCGTCCTTGCGAACCTATATATGGAACATTTGGAAGCCGAGCGATTTTCCACTATTATTCCTCTTCTGTCACCTGGCTTCGTTATGTTGACGACATTCTCATCATAACTCCCAGACGCTTCAACGTTCAAGCTTCAACACGAACTCAACCAGGTTGAGCCATCAATCCAGTTTACACACAGAAGAAGTCGACAACACTCTTCCTTTCCTTGATGTTCTTCTGCAAAGCTGACCATGAACTTCGTTTTAAAGTCTACTGAAACCTACCAATCACTGATCTTCCCACTTCTACTCACCACGACACCAAAATTAAACGTGGTGTAATTATAGGTTTTTCCTGCGCGCACTCAGAATCTGCAGCAGTGAGTTCCTTGAAGAAGAATGCTCCTCATTGAACAAGTTTTTCCAAACTTCACTATCCTCGTCACCATTAGAGACTGCAGACGACGGGCATTAAACATCTTCAACACACCCAGAGAAGACACTGTAATTTTACAGAGGCCCAGAAGAAGATAAATTATGTAATATCACAGTCACTAGCGAAATGATTATGAAACAGCTGACCGACTGAAACAAATAAATCGCTCGGGTCCTGATGAGCTTTTGCAAGGGTTCTTAAGGAATGCAAAATGGAACTCTGTGAACCAATATCTAACATTTTTAATTTATCTCTTCAAACAGGTGTAGTGTCTGATATGTGGAAGATGGCTAATGTAATTCCTATTTTTAAAGCAGGACAAGTCACTACCGTCAAACTACCGCCCAATAAGCCTGACCTCAATTGTAGGCAATTACTAGAGTCAATTATAGCTGATATTATTAGAAGCCATCTAGATAACCATAATTTGATTAATGATACCCAGCATGGATTCACGAGGGGCCGTTCCTGCTCATCTAATTTATTAACCTTCTTCAGTAAAGCTTTTGAGGCTGTTGATCACGATAAAGAATTCGATATTGTTTATTTAGACTTTAGTAAGGCTTTTTGATAGAGTACCACCAGAGACTGTTAAAGAAAGTGGCAGCTCATGGCATTGGGGAAAAGTGCTGTCATGGATCGAGTCATGGCTCACCAATAGGAAGCAGAGAGTGTGATAAATGGGGTTAAATCCGAATGGGGACTTGTAATAGTGGTGTTCCACAGGATCAGTCTTAGGCCCATTGTTATTTATAATATATATCAATGACCTTGATGAGGGAATTACTAGTGATATGAGCAAATTCGCCGACGACACGAAGATAGGTAGGATAATTGATTCAAACATAGATGTCATAGAACTTCAGGAAGATTTAGACAAACTTAATTCGTGGTCAGAAAAGTGGCAGATGCAGTTCAATGTAGATAAATGCAAGGTTCTAGAAGCTCGGGAGTGTCCATAACCCAAGCACTTATAAGTTAAATAACGTAGAACTTAGCATACAGATTTGAGAAGGACTTGGGGTGATGGTAAGAGCAACCTTAAACCAAGACAGCAATGCCTAAGCGTACGTAATAAGGCAAATAGATTAAGAACATAAGAAACATAAGAAAGGAGGAACACTGCAGCAGGCCTGTTGGCCCATACTAGGCAGGTCCTTCACAATCCATCCCACTAACAGAATATTTGCTCAACCCAATTTTCAAAGCTACCCAAGAAATAAGCTTTGACAATTCTACCCACTCATGCATGAGTCCCACTCAATCCAACCTCTCACTCATGAATTTATCCAACCTAAATTTGAAACTACCCAAGGTCCTAGCTTCAATAACCCTACTAGGCAGACTGTTCCACTCATCAACTACCCTATTTCCAAACCAATACTTTCCTATATCCTTTCTAAATCTAAACTTATCTAACTTGAATCCATTATTGCGGTTCTCTCTTGAGAGATATCCTCAAGACCTTATTTATATCCCCTTGTTAATACCTCATTTTCCACTTGTATACCTCGATCATGTCTCCCTCATTCTACGTCTTACAAGTGAATGTAATTTTAGGGTCTTCAATCTTTCTTCGTAAGGAAGATTTCTAATGCTATGTATTAATTTAGTCATTCTACGCTGAATGTTTTCTAACGAATTTATGTCCATTCTGTAATATGGAGACCAGAACTGAGCTGCGTAATCTAGGTGAGGCCTTACTAATGATGTATAAAGCTGTAATATAACCTCTGGACTTCTGTTGCTAACACTTCTTGATATAAATCCCAGTAATCTATTTGCCTTATTACGTACGCTTAGGCATTGCTGTCTTGGTTTAAGGTTGCTGCTTACCATCACCCCAAGTCCTTCTCGCAATCTGTATGGCTAAGTTCTACGTTATTTAACTTATAAGTGCTTGGGTTATGGACACTCCCTGAGCTTCAGAACCTTGCATTTATCTACATTGAACTGCATCTCCCACTTTTCTGACCACGAATTAAGTTTGTCTAAATCTTCCTGAAGTTCTATGACATCTATGTTTGAATCAATTATCCTACCTATCTTCGTGTCGTCGCGAATTTGCTCATATCACTAGTAATTCCTCATCAAGGTCATTGATATATATTATAAATAACAATGGGCCTAAGACTGATCCTCGTGAACACCACTTGTTACAAGTCCCCATTCGATTTAACCCTCATTTATGCACACTCTCTGCTTCCTATTGGTGAGCCATGACTCGATCCATGACAGCACTTTTCCCCAATGCCATGAGCTGCCACTTTCTTTAACAGTCTCTGGTGCGGTACTCTATCAAAGCCTTACTAAAGTCTAAATAAACAATATCGAATTCTTTATCGTGATCAACAGCCTCAAAAGCTTTACTGAAGAAGGTTAATAAATTAGATAGGCAGAACGGCCCTCGTGAATCCATGCTGGGTATCATTAATCAAATTATGGTTATCTAGATGGCTTCAATAATATCAGCTATAATTGACTCTAGTAATTTGCCTACAATTGAGGTCAGGCTTATTGGGCGTAGTTTGACGGTAGTGACTTGTCCCCTGCTTTAAAAATAGGAATTACATTAGCCATCTTCCACATATCAGACACACACCTGTTTGAAGAGATAAATAAAAATGTTAGATATTGGTTCACAGAGTTCCATTTGCATTCCTTAAGAACCCTTGCAAAAAGCTCATCAGGACCCGGCGATTATTTTGTTTCAGTCGGTCCAGCTGTTTCATAATCATTTCGCTAGTGACTGTGATATTACTAATTTATCTTCTCTGGGCCCTGTAAAATTAATTACTGGGATATTATTAATGTCTTCCTGTGTGAAAACCGAGAGAAAATAATTATTAAAAATAGAGCACATATCATTCTCCTTGTCAGTAAGATGCCCAAAGTTATTTTTAAGGGGACCTATCTTATCCCTAACTTTTGTTCTATAAACCTGAAAAACTTTTTGGGTTAGTTTTGAATCCCTAGCAACTTTAATTTCATAGTCCCGTTTAGATTTTCTTATTCCCTTTTTAACGTCCCTCTTAATGTCAGTATACTGATTTATAAGATGACCCTCACCTCTTTTATGCGCCTATAAATTCCTTTCTTCTGCCTTAAAAGATATTTGAGCCTATTATTCATCCATTTTGGGTCATTTCTACTTGATCTAATTTCTTTATACGGGATAAATGTTCTTTGGGCAGCCTGTATAGTGTTAAGAAAACTGTCATATTGATACCTCTCTTCTTCACCCCAGTCCACAGTTGATAAGTGTTCTCTAAGTCCATTATAATCTGCTAAGCGAAAATCTGGGACCATTACTGAATTATCCCTACTATCATACATCCATTCAATGCTAAAGGTAATTGACTTGTGGTCGCTTGAGCCGAGTTCCTCTGTAATTTCTAAATTATTAACAAGGGTTTCTTGCTTGCCAGAACCAAGTCAAGTAGGTTATTTCCCTTGTTGGTTCTGTTACAAACTGCTTCAAAAGCAATCCTGAACTACTTCTAAAAAGTCGTTAGATTCTAAATTCCTGATTTATATCAAGAAGTGTTAGCAACAGAAGTCCAGAGGTTATATTACAGCTTTTTTTAAATCATTAGTAAGGCCTCACCTAGATTACGCAGCTCAGTTCTGGTCTCCATATTACAGAATGGACATAAATTCGAAAACATTCAGCTAGAATGACTAAATTAATACATAGCATTAGAAATCTTCCTTACGAAGAAAGATTGAAGACCCTAAATTACATTCACTTGTAAGACGTGAATGAGGGAGACATGATCGAGGTATACAAGTGGAAAATGGGTATTAACAAAGGGGTATAATAAGGTCTTGAGGATATCTCTCCAAGAGAGAACCCGCAATAATGGATTCAAGTTAGATAAGTTTAGATTTAGAAAGGATATAGGAAAGTATTGGTTTGAAATAGGTAGTTGATGAGTGGAACAGTCTGCCTAGTAGGGTTATTGAAGCTAGGACCTTGGTAGTTTCAAATTTAGGTTGATAATTCATGAGTGAGAGGTTGATTTGAGGGGACTCGCATGAGTGGGTAGAATTGTCAAGCATTTCTTGAGCATTGAAAATTGGGTTGAGCAAATATTCTGTTAGTGGACGGATTGTGAAGGACCTGCCTAGTAAGAACATAAGAACATAAGAAAGGAGGAACACTGCAGCAGGCCCGTTGGCCCATACTAGGCAGGTCCTTCACAATCCGTCCCACTAACAGAATATTTGCTCAACCCAATTTTCAATGCTACCCAAGAAATAAGCTTTGACAATTCTACCCACTCATGCGCGAGTCCCACTCAAATCCAACCCCTCTCACTCATGAATTTATCCAACCTAAATTTGTCTGAAGACGGCTGCAGTGTTATGTCTGTGGAAGACGGCTGCAGTGTTATGTCTGTTGAAGACGGCTGCAGTGTTATGTCTGTGGAAGACGGCTGCAGTGTTATGTCTGTGGAAGACGGCTGCAGTGTTATGTCTGTGGAAGACGGCTGCAGTGTTATGTCTGTGGAAGACGGCTGCAGTGTTATGTCTGTGGAAGACGGCTGCAGTGTTATGTCTGTGGAAGACGGCTGCAGTGTTATGTCTGTGGAAGACGGCTGCAGTGTTATGTCTGTGGAAGACGGCTGCAGTGTTATGGGCCAACAGGCCTGCTGCAGTGTTCCTCCTTTCTTATGTTCTTATGTTCTTATGTTCTTATGCTGAGAAGAGATACATAGTCCTTCCCACCAACTCCATTTCCAAACAAGTTTCCAACATTTTTTCTAAGACCTCATTCCGAGTATCCACCTCCACATCCACCACCATTAAGGACATTACCAGTAACAGACAGGAAAAGCTTCAATCCACGGCAGGGGTATACACAATCCCTTGTAATGGCTGCAGCAAATTATACGTTGGCGAAACATCCAGAGACCTACAAACACGCATTTCAGAACACCAGTACGCAGGCAGATCTGACGACTCAAGAAATGCCTGTGTTCAACACCGAAATTTACACAACCATTTAATCAACTACAGAAACGCAAGACTCATCGCCAGAGAAGACAACACGCAATACCGAAGAATCCTAGAATCATCACTCATCTGTATATCCAACAACTTCAACCAGAACAACGGCTTCTACAACATAGCTGAACCTATTGCCAAGAAACTTCTTCAACGCTATCCCACCTAGAACTCAAGAATGGTACACTGCAGGTCCTTTAAGTCACACTATGTTTTTAACTATCACACTACTTTTAAGACTCACATGCAGCTTTCTCCACCTGACCCAGCATTCTCCACCTGACTGTACCCTATATATATCTCCATGTTGCTCATTTTCCAGGTAGATCTGTCTGTGACTCGATAAAGCCCACTGCGTGGGCGAAACGTTGTCAATAAAGGATCACATTATACTGCTTATGTGTTTATTTTTCCAAGTACAAGGTATACAGAGCATAGCTGACATCAATGACATACTACTATATAGAAAGCCGCTTGTTATGCTGAGCATTTCCCGCAAATTAGGTCAATTTTGTCCCAGGATGCGACCCACACCAGTCCACTAACACCCAGGTACCCATTTTAGTGATGGGTGAACATGGACAACCGGTGTAAGGAAACACGTCCAATGTTTCAACCCTCGCCGGAAATCAAACTCGGACACTCACCGTGTGAAGCGAGAGTTTTTGCCACCAGGCCACGGGCTTGGTGGTTTTGAAGGAAATAGTGTTAGATGCTATGAGTCTACATATGTAGATGCACTTAACGAGTGTGTCCAGTAGCTCGGTTGATAGCGCACTCAGCTCACACATTGAGGTGCGTGGTTCGATCCCTGGTACGGGTGGAAACATTGGGGGCGTGTTTCCTTAAAACACCTGCTGTCCCTGTTCACCTAGCAGCAAATAGGCACCTGGGTTTTAGTCGACTGGTGTGGGTCGCATCCTGGGGACAAAATTAATCTAAGTTGCCAGAAATTCTCTGGTCACTGATGTCAGCTATGGTCTGTATAAGTTGTATCAAGTACTTGTAGAAATTAGGATTATTATCATAATAACTATTTTTATTATTATTGAAATACTGGAGGAATTTGGATGAACTTCTAGTATGTTATAGTTTCCCACTTTTACTTCTAAGACTTTTTGTCGCATTTTTCATCTTTTATAACGTTTAGAAGGTGAGTCCAAACAGTCATTATTCCAACTTATGAGGTGTTGGGACACACCCGCTGCCAAGATAGGACCTACACATAAGAACATAAGAAAGGAGGAACACTGCAGCAGGCCTGTTGGCCCATACTAGGCAGGTCCTTCACAATCCATCCCACTAACAGAATATTTGCTCAACCCAATTTTCAAAGCTACCCAAGAAATAAGCTTTGACAATTCTACCCACTCATGCGCGAGTCCCACTCAAATCCAACCCCTCTCACTCATGAATTTATCCAACCTAAATTTGAAACTACCCAAGGTCCTAGCTTCAATAACCCTACTAGGCAGACTGTTCCACTCATCAACTACCCTATTTCCAAACCAATACTTTCCTATATCCTTTCTAAATCTAAACTTATCTAACTTGAATCCATTATTGCGGGTTCTCTCTTGGAGAGATATCCTCAAGACCTTATTTATATCCCCTTTGTTAATACCCATTTTCCACTTGTATACCTCGATCATGTCTCCCTCATTCTACGTCTTACAAGTGAATGTAATTTTAGGGTCTTCAATCTTTCTTCGTAAGGAAGATTTCTAATGCTATGTATTAATTTAGTCATTCTACGCTGAATGTTTTCTAACGAATTTATGTCCATTCTGTAATATGGAGACCAGAACTGAGCTGCGTAATCTAGGTGAGGCCTTACTAATGATGTATAAAGCTGTAATATAACCTCTGGACTTCTGTTGCTAACACTTCTTGATATAAATCCCAGTAATCTATTTGCCTTATTACGTACGCTTAGGCATTGCTGTCTTGGTTTAAGGTTGCTGCTTACCATCACCCCCAAGTCCTTCTCGCAATCTGTATGGCTAAGTTCTACGTTATTTAACTTATAAGTGCTTGGGTTATGGACACTCCCGAGCTTCAGAACCTTGCATTTATCTACATTGAACTGCATCTGCCACATTTCTGACCACGAATTAAGTTTGTCTAAATCTTCCTGAAGTTCTATGACATCTATGTTTGAATCAATTATCCTACCTATCTTCGTGTCGTCGGCGAATTTGCTCATATCACTAGTAATTCCCTCATCAAGGTCATTGATATATATTATAAATAACAATGGGCCTAAGACTGATCCCTGTGGAACACCACTTGTTACAAGTCCCCATTCGGATTTAACCCCATTTATGCACACTCTCTGCTTCCTATTGGTGAGCCATGACTCGATCCATGACAGCACTTTTCCCCAATGCCATGAGCTGCCACTTTCTTTAACAGTCTCTTGTGCGGTACTCTATCAAAAGCCTTACTAAAGTCTAAATAAACAATATCGAATTCTTTATCGTGATCAACAGCCTCAAAAGCTTTACTGAAGAAGGTTAATAAATTAGATAGGCAGGAACGGCCCTCGTGAATCCATGCTGGGTATCATTAATCAAATTATGGTTATCTAAATGGCTTCTAATAATATCAGCTATAATTGACTCTAGTAATTTGCCTACAATTGAGGTCAGGCTTATTGGGCGGTAGTTTGACGGTAGTGACTTGTCCCCTGCTTTAAAAATAGGAATTACATTAGCCATCTTCCACATATCAGACACTACACCTGTTTGAAGAGATAAATTAAAAATGTTAGATATTGGTTCACAGAGTTCCATTTGCATTCCTTAAGAACCCTTGCAAAAGCTCATCAGGACCCGCGATTTATTTTGTTTCAGTCGGTCCAGCTGTTTCATAATCATTTCGCTAGTGACTGTGATATTACATAATTTATCTTCTTCTGGGCCTCTGTAAAAATTAATTACTGGGATATTATTAATGTCTTCCTGTGTGAAAACCGAGAGAAAATAATTATTAAAAATAGAGCACATATCATTCTCCTTGTCAGTAAGATGCCCAAAGTTATTTTTAAGGGGACCTATCTTATCCCTAACTTTTGTTCTATAAACCTGGAAAAACTTTTGGGTTAGTTTTTGAATCCCTAGCAACTTTAATTTCATAGTCCCGTTTAGATTTTCTTATTCCCTTTTAACGTCCTCTTAATGTCAGTATACTGATTTATAAGATGACCCTCACCTCTTTTTATGCGCCTATAAATTCCTTTCTTCTGCCCTAAAAGATATTTGAGCCTATTATTCATCCATTTTGGGTCATTTCTACTTGATCTAATTTCTTTATACGGATAAATGTTCTTTGGGCAGCCTGTATAGTGTTAAGAAAACTGTCATATTGATACCTCTCTTCTTCACCCCAGTCCACAGTTGATAAGTGTTCTCTAAGTCCATTATAATCTGCTAAGCGAAAATCTGGGACCATTACTGAATTATCCCTACTATCATACATCCATTCAATGCTAAAGGTAATTGACTTGTGGTCGCTTGAGCCGAGTTCCTCTGTAATTTCTAAATTATTAACAAGGGTTTCCTTGCTTGCCAGAACCAAGTCAAGTAGGTTATTTCCCTTGTAGGTTCTGTTACAAACTGCTTCAAAAAGCAATCCTGAACTACTTCTAAAAAGTCGTTAGATTCTAAATTCCCTGTCATGAAATTCCAATCAATCTGACTAAAGTTAAAGTCCCCTAGAATTACTACGTTATCGTGTCTTGTGGCCTTAACAATTTCCTCCCAAAGTAGTCTCCTTGTTCCCTATCTAAGTTTGGAGGACGGTAAATCACGCCTAAAATCAATTTTTCACACCCTCTGAAAATTCTATCCAGACAGACTCTGTATGTGTTAATTCAGACTTTATACCGTTTTTATGCAACAATTTAAATGATCACGGACATAGAGTGCCACCCACCCCTTTCCCGATACTTCTGTCTACTTGGAACAATTTAAAACCCTGAATGTGACATTCGGCAGGCAAGTCCCGATTTTTCATATTAAACCATGTCTCAGTTATTGCAAAACATCAATATTACCCGTACTTGCAACTAATCTCAACTCGTCCATCTTATTCCTAGCACTACGACTATTGGTGTAATATATATTTAGAGACCCTCCTTTCTCTTTACCCTTCCTGCTCATCTCTGTTTTTCCACTATACCTATTACTGTCCTTGTCATCTAGTGTCACTAGCTTTCCACTATCCACCTTATTCTGCCTATTACTAGTTCTCCTACAACTTATAATATTACTACACTGGGACTTCTCTGTTTCCCCCCCAAAACCCATACCACTAACTATTTCTAGTTTAAAGCCCTAACAGCTCCCTCCACTGCAGTTGCCAGTGCCCCCACCCAGACCTGGATAAGTGAACCTATCCCTGGCATACATGTCATTTCTGCCATAGAAGAGGTCCCAGTTGTCAATGAATGTTACTGAATTTTCCTTACAGTATTTGTCCAGCCAGCATGACACCAATTGCCCTGGACAGCCATTCATTTCCAACTCCTCTCCTTGGCAAAATACCACATATGACAGGGTTCCCACCCTTCTTCCTAATTATGTCTATTGCTGACCTAAACCTGCTAGTCAGGTCCTCACTCCTACGTCTGCCAACATCGTTGCCTCCAGCACTGAGACAGATAATAGGATTGCTCCCATTACCTCTCATGATGTCGTCCAGACGGCTAACAATATCCTCCATCCCAGCCCCAGGAAAGCAAACCCTCTGTCTCCTACTCCTATCAATCAAACAGAAAGCCCTATCCATGTACCTAACCTGACTGTCCCCAACAACAACAATGTTTTTACCTTCCTTTGTGTCTTTCGTCGTGACGCTCCCAGAAGTCGACTCACATTCATCGGGTAGCACGGAGAATGGGTTCGATGTTTCCACAACATTCTCCTGGGTCTTCGTTGTTTCTACCTCTCCACCCGTCCTCTTGAGCCTTAACTTTGTCCCATGCGTTTTAGCCACTGTCCAGGTTCCTTTCCTGGCTTGAAGATTCTCAACAGGAGGATTACTACGAATCCTCTTGTTTTCCTCAGTCAGTCGCTGTATCTCAAGCTTAGCTACCCTCAGTTCTTCCTTCAGCTGCTGGTAGAGTAGCTCAAGAGAGGACATCTTCTTCAGATTGACAGAGAGCTCCACATCTTATCTCCTCGCACTTGTTGAGGAGTTAGGGATATTTTATTGCTTACCTGAGGATGACAACCAGTTCCCCTATCAGCCAGAGGCAATTTTAAAATTTTTATGTGTCTAGATAGAGTTCTGGAATCTTTCCAGACGAGGGCCTCTGAAGGAGTCATGGAATGCTATTAGGTTTAAAGGGACTTCAAGAGATTATGTGAAGAGGATGGAAGATATGGGGAATGGATGGAATGTTGGAGTGGGATGGAGTCAGGAGGGGATGGGGGTTCTATTAATAGGAGGATATGTATGGTATAAAGTTAGGGAACGCCGGGGTGAGGACGACACGAATTTGGTGGCGGTGCGTGAGAACACTCTCTCTCTTTCAAGCCTTAATCTTCATTCTGCGGTCACACCTTATTGTTCTTTACACACCTTGTGTCTGCCTTTGCATGGATGTATACATCCATGTATATATGCACTGCATTTGCATATCCATCCATGTATAATTTATTTTTGAGTTTCCCCTTGACAGCTTGCTGGAGACTGGGAACAACAGAAAACGGGAATATCTTCGTTGTATAGTCATGAGCTCCGCCATGCACCGTCATGTCAAGTAATTGTATTGACTTGTTATAAGACGTGCTAAATGCACCGGTAGAAGACTGGCTGAGAACATGGAAGAACAAGAAATGGAAATCTTTGCGATGGAAATGTCAAGGAAGCAGGACTGCTACTAAAAGTGAGCGCTAAAGCAGTAAGTAAGGACAGCTGGAGAGTGTGTAGACGTTATAAGCAAGTTCTGTACTGCCTGGCGCTGAAATCTGTAGGATTTTTCATTATTCCTGAAGTTATATTCGATGATCTATATTGCTTTTGCTTGCACATTCTAACGTCTAGTATTCTCCCACACCATTGCCATGAACCAGAATCATTGAAAAATTTCCTAGTGAGGATAATTATTTTAATTTGAGCAGCTCTAAAATCATGTGAAGCCACAAGTCTGGATGTAAACAGATTGGTTGGTGTGACGGCCTGCGTGGTGCGCTGGCTGCATGACGGAGGCCCTGTGCCTGCAGTGCTCTGTCTGGTCCTCACCTCGCAATCTCCTCCTCAATGCTCGCCTCATGCAACATGTCCTCCAGTGGTGTGCTGGGGACGGCCTCCCCAAGGATGGCCAGGATGCCACATATCCTAGACCTACATCAGGTAAGCAGTTGTCTTCTTTTCTCAAAAAATAAACAAAAAGATACCCGATATTGTCTCGTTACTCTGTGGTGATAATTTTTTAAATTGAGGTAAATACACTTCCTGTACGCTAAAGAATATCTATCCAGTTAGTGAATTATGATGCGACACACACCCAGGTCAGGCTGGATTTAACGGGATGTTATGCAATGAATATCAGCCAGGCTACCTGGAGTATACCTGAAGAGGGTTTCGGGGTCAACGCCCCCGTGGCCCGGTCTGTGACCAGGCCTCGTGGTGAACCAGGGCTGTTACTGTTGGCTGTTACTGTTGTAATCTTTTTACTCGACAATCTCAACATCATCACCATATACTGACAGTGTCTATCAGTGTTCTTCTTTGCTTCTTCCAACGCTCCTTTTGCTACACAGCTTTTCTATGGTAACTGCGGAATGCCTCTTTGGATCGACGTCAAATTTTCCAGGCTTGTCTATTTATGTAAAGTGAAGACTATAATTGTTTTTTTGGGCTTGGTATCCCTGGTTTTGAAGGTTCTCATGGATAATGAGAACCTTCAAAACCAGGGATGCCAAGCCCATGTTGACACTGTACAGATCGCTTGTTCTATCTAGCCTGGAATATTGCTGCACACTAACTGCACCTTTCAAGGCGGGTGAAATTGCTGACCTTGAAAATGTGCAGAGAACCTTCACCGCACGCATAAGTGCGATAAACCACCTCAACTACTGGGAACGCTTGAAGTTCCTAAACCTATACTCCCTAGAACGCAGGCGGGAGAGATACATTATTATTTACACGTGGAAAATTTTCGAGGGATTAGTACCAAACTTGCACATGAGAATCACTCCCTACGAAAGCAAAAGACTCGGCAGGCGATGTAACATCCCCCCAA